>AVPN01000195.1:24846-41924 GCA_000695325.1 Pleurobrachia bachei | reverse complement strand
TATCTTCCCACCCTCCCCCATCTTCCCAGGATATATCTTCCCACCCTCCCCCATCTTTCCATGGAGTATCTTCCCACCCTCCCCCATCTTCCCAGGAAGTTCCTTCCCGCCCAACTGGATCCAGTGATTTAGAGTTTGTCTGTCAGGAGGGTAACCATGGTAACCATGGTAGCGATGGTAACGATGGTAACCATGGTAACAATGGTAACCATGGAAACCATGGAAACCATGGTAATGAACCACCACCTCCCTCGTACGAGGATGTTATGAAACAGTAGCCAGCTGAAAACAAACAATATACTACTAGATAATAGCTACACATTAGAATAATGGGACACATAGACACGAAGGACTGTGTAATATTTTTATTTATGTTTATTTATTCTTTTAACAACAAAGCTTTTATAACTTAACATCTCTACCGGTGTACAGGTACAACGACCCGATTTACCGGGATGCTCAGGGAAAGGGTTTTGTCGGGGCTCGGGAGTAAATCCCTTGGGGGGAATTCACCCTCCGGGTAAATCAACGTAAATCGGGGTCCGGCTGTTATACCGAGTTATTATTTTTCTATCTCTATTTTTTTATTATTTATTTGGCCTGTATTCTACATTAACCGCCAATAACACCATACATTTTTGCCGTTCGATTATTTTTCCAAACCGTTGCATCAATTTCTTCCTTTCAAGATTGATTTTGATTAAACTCGGTCAGAATATTCTTAGCTTTTGTGTCTAATTATCGTCTGAAATTATTTCACTACCCTTTTTTGGGCGTTTTATTTCTTTCTACAACTTTGTCTCTGCTTAATTGACTTTCTAACTACGTAATACGAATTTCTAAATAATTAAACATCCATTTAATTCCCTTGTATAGGATGAAACCTTCATTTTTACACTTTCTAGTATGGGGATCGCTCATCAACGGTGTCGTGCTGGTCGCACCTTATCGGTGTTACAACAAAAAATGCAGGGCATGGGTTGGTACTTCATACAAGTGGTTCGACTGTGATGATTATGACACATACACTTATTGCACATGCGGCCTCTACGATTTTGCCTTCTGTAACTCCAAGGATGGTGCCGATGGGGGTTGTGATATAGACGAGGTTACCGGCCTGGCAGCATGTTCTATAAGTGATCTCAAACCCAC
The DNA here is from genome assembly GCA_000695325.1 of Pleurobrachia bachei. Lineage (NCBI taxonomy): Eukaryota > Metazoa > Ctenophora > Tentaculata > Cydippida > Pleurobrachiidae > Pleurobrachia > Pleurobrachia bachei. Next base: position 40,772 of record AVPN01000195.1, on the reverse strand, counting down.
TGAGGAGAGTACCACTGAGGAGATTACCACTTCTTCGTCAGTCATTCCGATTGTCACTGCTGTTGTCACTGCTGGTTTGATTTTTTGTTTCTGTGTTGGTTGTTGGACCCAGAGATACCGTAATTCCAGAAATCAGTATGTTTTAACTCAGAACAATTCATCATCTTATCCTCCACCACCATCAATGGCTCGGCCAGGTCCTTCTGGTCAGACCGCTCATTCCTACCCAACAGCGTCCTACTTTCCACAACCAGATGCACCTTTCTACCCCACAGCCCCCATCCAGGGTCCACCTTCTGATCCTTCTGCACCTCTCAACCCTGCTGCCCCCTTCCAGGGTGGTCCTCATGGCACTATGGAGCATCCTGTAGCACCCCATAATGGGCAGGAGGTACCCAATCAAGTGGGTGACGCACCACCACCCTCTTATGACACTGTTTTGCAGCAACCTGAAATCTTAATTATCTAGATCTCAACTAAACCCACCTTTTTGAAGTGCAATATAGAAGTTTTTTGGGCGGAGAGTGCTCCCATAAACAATCTTTGCTGCTGTTAGTTCTCAGTGCATGATAGAAGTGGAGCTTGTTTTACTTCGTTTAGGATAACTCAATTAACTTTTATGTGTATGTATATTATACAGTTTTATATGAAGTTCTAGTTTTAGTTGTTGTCGCCGTCGCGAATGGCAGTCTCACTTGGCAAAGTTTTAGTTGTTATGACCAGTTATAGGAGTGATGAATTACATATCATTTGGACATCAAATTTTTTCAAAGATAATGAAGATAAATATTTTGTTTTTATACGAATTTTTATTATTATTATATTCTTGTTATTTCAAACTTATTAGTTTTCTTTGGTCTTTATCTCCCCCATTATATCATCAAATCCAAGAAAGATTCCATATTCCTCACTAATCATGCTGCCCTGCCATCGAAAGGAGAACATCCTGTTTTCAAGAATTGACCACCTCCTTTTCTCACATCCCTCTGCAGTAACAACTTCATTGCCCCACCTCCCCCGGGCCCCTCTACATCGTAAATTACCATTATCTCTCGTCCTACGTTACAGTAACCTTTACCTTTGTTCATCTAGCATGGTATGGTCGACGGGATAAATGGTGTTGAACCTTTAATAGAACTACGATCACTAAATAATCGGTAAGTAACGAGTGATATTATAGTCCTAGGAGTAGGACTTAGAACTAATATTATAAATAGTATCAATTCATTGCTTGCTTCAACTCAACTAACCGCGTTTCAGAGGAGCCACGGCTAAACGGGGAAAGTACGCCCGTCTCAAGACATCTCTTACTGAAAGGTAAATGTCGTGCTGATTTTATACCAAGCTTAGCTCGTTTCGTATGTATACCTGGTTACAATATATGATTATATGAGACCGGTTTTGATGATTCTTACTATTCTTAATCTTAACAGTGTGTGGGTGTGTTGGGAACCCACTATAATAGGGATTATGTGATTTCGATATGATATGATACTAACCACTCTCTCTTCCCATTTTAGTTAGCACACCATGTCACGTGTGATTGTCAAGAATCTCCCTAAAAACATCACCCAAGATCGCCTCTCAGCCCACTTCTCTGCCCAAGGTTCCACTGTCACTGATGTCAAACTGATGTTGACCAAGGAGGGGGTATTCAGGAAGTTTGCCTTTATTGGGTTTGAAAATGAGGAGCAGAGCCAGGTGGCGGTGAAGTACTTTAATAAGACTTTTATTGACTCCTCCCGGATTATCGTGGATGTTGCCCTCCCGTTTGGTGATGATGGCATAGCCCGACCTTGGAGTAAATATTCGGAGGGGAGCAGTGCTCACAAGGACACAAGTAGTTCAGATGTGATGAAAAAAAGGAAGAAGATGAAAGAAGTTGAAGACGATGAGGATGATGACGAACAGTTGGAGGAGTTTTTAGATGTTCACAGTAAGAAACGGTCCATCTGGGGAAATGATGAAACGACCATTACTAAGAAGGTGAAACAGGATCAGGGGGCAGAGGATGCTTCTAGCGATGATGATGAATACGATCAAGTTGTGACGAAGGAAAAAGTTATCAAAAGTTCAACAAAAAAGAAGAAAATCTCAAAGGAGGTACCCGTTGCAGATGAGAACATCCCGGAAAGTCGGTTCACGGCAGTGTTGAAAGGAATCCCTTTCACAGCGAGTGAAGGTGATGTCAAGAAGTTTTTCCATCCGTTATCCTACCGGACTGTACGGTTAACACTAGACAAAAAGGGTCGCCCCTCCGGGAAGTGCTTTGTAGACTTTAAGTCGGAATCAGACCTTCGGAAGGCTCTAAAGTTTGATAAAAAGTACATGGGAACGAGGTATGTTGAGGTGTTTAGAGATACTGGAACGAAGGCTGAAAAAGAAGGTGTCCCACAAAATAACCGGAAAAACTTTTGCTTCAACCGTGATTTACAGCCGGAAGGAGGAGGTGGATCAACCGCGGCTGAATCGGGCCGGTTGTTTGTCCGGAATCTGCCCTACGATTGCACCGACGAGGAGCTGAAGGATCACTTTGAGAAACTTGGTCCCATTTCATCTCTTGACCTGCCCCGGACTAAGCACAATAAAACCAAGGGAATTGCCTATGTGACTTATCTTTTTCCCGAGCATGCCATCTCCGCGACCAACACACTCACCTTCAAGCCGTTTAAGGGACGACTTATTCACATAATTCCCAGTAACAAGACAGAGGAGGAAGAGGAAGAGGAGGAGTCATTCAAATCGAAAAAAGATAAAAAGTTGAAGCAAGCGCTAACGGATGCAAGGTCCTGGAACACTCTATTCCTCAACCAGAATGCGGTATCCGATTACCTTGCCCAAAAGTTACAAGTCTCCAAGGGCGAGGTATTGGGTAACGAAAATACAGCGGTGCAGTTAGCGTTAGGTGAGACACAACTCCTTCAAGAGGTCAAGGAGTTTCTAACTGGAGAGGGTGTCAACTTGGACTCGTTCACTTCATCAAAGCGCAGTAAAAATGTCGTTATCTGCAAAAACATCCCATTTGGGACTCAGGGCCGAGAGTTGAACGAACTATTTTCTGTACACGGTGGAATCGGTCGGTTGGTCCTCCCTCCCACGGGAACTATTGCGATTATTGAGTTTGTCGAGCAGAGTGACGCAGCCAAAGCCTACAAAAAACTGAGCTACACAAAGTTCAAAAACCTGCCGCTGTACTTGGAATGGGCTCCAGAGGAAACCTTCGCGTCACAGTTCAAACCTGAGGATAGAAAGGTTTACCGGACGGTTGAAGAGGATCTGGAGGAGATGGATCATGCGACTCTGTTTGTTAAAAACCTCAATTTCACAACAACTGAACAAGATTTGAGAGACTTCTTTGAGAAGTGTGGTGCTGTTAGCAATGTGTCAATAGCCAAGAAGGCAAGCCCTAAATCTCCCTCTGGCTGGTTGTCTCGGGGGTATGGGTTCGTGGAGTACAAATCGAAGGAGTCTGCAAGGGATGCCATTAAGAAACTGAACGGAAAGCTCCTCATGGACTACGGTGTTGAGTTGAAGTTGTCAGAGAAACAGATAACCAAGGTACCTGAAACGATCAAAAAGGATCGGAATATGGAGGAGAAATCTGCGAAGCTATTGGTCAGGAATGTTCCCTTTGAAACCACACAGAATGATCTCCGGAATCTGTTTGGTGCCTTTGGAGATGTTAAACACATTCGGTTACCCAAGAAGTTGGCAGGTACGGGAAAACACAGAGGTTTTGCGTTTGTTGAGTATTCCTCCCAGGCTGAGGCGAGGGTGGCGTTCGAGTCGACGGGTGACAGTACCCATTTGTATGGAAGGAGGCTGGTGGTTGAGTGGGCCAAAGAGGATGCGACTGTAGAACAGATGATGTCAAAAACTGCTGAGGTGTTCGGAGAGCCACAGCCGGCTGTAGCGAAGAAGAAAAAGAGCAAAAAGATTGAAGATATTTTGTAGAGATCTTTTATGCGAGTGTGACTGTGTGTCTTTTATTAACTTATTACTACCCTGAACCTTTTTAAATCCCTACCCTGATCTGGGTTAAAACTCTCGTCTTTTGTCTTTCTTTGATCAATGATATAATCCTGGCCCCCTTCTCATTCTTTAGTCTTTACCTCGCTCTATATTTCCAGTGACAACGACGAAGACATACTGTACGAGATAAGAAAAAGAGAAAAAATGTCCTGCGGGCAATGGTATGAATTATACACTGTTCATACTGTTCATGATGTTCATGTTCATGTTAATTGTTAACCACTTCTGTGGTCAACGGTTGTAGAGCGGTTGTTGTGTGATTCACATAAACAATATGAAATAGATGCCCGCATACATAATTATGGCATACATTCGTTCCCCCCTTTCCCTTACCCCTTTCTTCTCGATCTCTCTCACTCTCCTTCACTTGTATGGGGGAAGTCAATTTCTTTTGTCTTCTCTCACTATACCCTTTTCTTTCACTGTACGATGTGGCCTCGGGCTGCCTTGTCTTATTGCTTCAATAAGCTGTAAGTTTGTCGTGGAAAAATTTCCCTGTTGGTCACTAAAATACCTTCCACAATCATAACAAAGATTCTGTTCTTAGTTGCCATGACGATGCACTGCATTCTGTTCCTAGTTCCTAGTTGCCATGACGACACGTGCTGTTTCAGGTGTGGATCCTGCCTTGGTGGACTGAATTGTTGTCGAAAGGTTGAGCTGCAGGAACGAACTGTGTACCTTGGTCAACAGGAATCTTCCAAGTTTCCCAAAAATGAGGTCAAAAATACGAAATACAATGCCGTTACCTTTGTACCGAAAGTCCTCTACGAGCAATTCAAGGTTGGTTCAGGATTTACCGGGATAATCAGGGAATAGGGGATAGCGGATTTAAAATCGGGTTACGTTTAATTAACTTCAGACTATTTAAATAATCTTAGTGGTTCAGACTCCTACTCAACTAAATCTCCCTCCCCCTCTATTAGGTGTTTATCAATCTATACTTCCTGGTGGTAGCCATTACTCAGTTGATCCCCTCTCTACGTGTCACCTATGTGTATACTTCCTGGGCTCCCCTCGGCTTCGTTATCTTTATCACCATGTGTAGGGAGGCTTACGATGATCTCAAGGTTTGTTAGCTTCAATGCTTTTTGTATTCAAGTTTTGATGTCTAGGTTCCGTGTTACTGTTTTTACATGTGGGCTCAATTTCAAAACTCAAAAGAAAAATAGTCCTTATTAGTGCATGTATTACAAAAGTGAGTCCAGTTTAGTAAACTGCTACAATACTCTCACTCTAAGAAAGGATCAGTAATGGTCAGCTCAGTAAATAATTCCCACTCTATATTTTAGCGTCGTTGGAGGGACAATGAGGTCAATAGTGGACGTTACAAAAAGCTCACTGCTGATGGGGTAGTCTCTATTACAGCCGATAAGATTCGTGTCGGTGACATGATCTATATAGAGAAGGATCAGAGGGTGCCAGCTGATGTGATCCTCCTCCGAACTACCGAGAAGACTGGATCTTGTTTTATTCGAACTGATCAGCTTGATGGGGAAACTGATTGGAAGTTGAGATTAGCCGTCTCCTCCACACAGAAACTTACGGTAAGCATATATATATCGAGAGACTAATGTAAAAATGAAACACTGGGTTACGCAGACATATGTTTCGCAGAATAAATTCCGCTTGAGAAACTTGGTCCCATTTCATCTCTTGACCTGCCCCGGACTAAGCACAATAAAACCAAGGGAATTGCCTATGTGACTTATCTTTTTCCCGAGCATGCCATCTCCGCGACCAACACACTCACCTTCAAGCCGTTTAAGGGACGACTTATTCACATAATTCCCAGTAACAAGACAGAGGAGGAAGAGGAAGAGGAGGAGTCATTCAAATCGAAAAAAGATAAAAAGTTGAAGCAAGCGCTAACGGATGCAAGGTCCTGGAACACTCTATTCCTCAACCAGAATGCGGTATCCGATTACCTTGCCCAAAAGTTACAAGTCTCCAAGGGCGAGGTATTGGGTAACGAAAATACAGCGGTGCAGTTAGCGTTAGGTGAGACACAACTCCTTCAAGAGGTCAAGGAGTTTCTAACTGGAGAGGGTGTCAACTTGGACTCGTTCACTTCATCAAAGCGCAGTAAAAATGTCCTTATCTGCAAAAACATCCCATTTGGGACTCAGGGCCGAGAGTTGAACGAACTATTTTCTGTACACGGTGGAATTGGTCGGTTGGTCCTCCCTCCCACGGGAACTATTGCGATTATCGAGTTTGTCGAGCAGAGTGACGCCGCCAAAGCCTACAAAAAACTGAGCTACACAAAGTTCAAAAACCTGCCGCTGTACTTGGAATGGGCTCCAGAGGAAACTTTCGCGTCACAGTTCAAACCTGAGGATAGGAAGGTTTACCGGACGGTGGAGGATGATCTGGAAGAGATGGATCATGCGACGCTGTTTGTTAAAAACCTCAACTTCACCACAACTGAACAAGATTTGAGGGAGTTCTTTGAGAAGTGTGGTGCTGTCAGCAATGTGTCAATAGCCAAAAAGGCAAGCCCTAAATCTCCCTCTGGCTGGTTGTCTCGGGGGTATGGGTTCGTGGAGTACAAATCTAAGGAGTCTGCGAGGGATGCCATTAAAAAACTGAACGGAAAGCTCCTCATGGACTACGGTGTTGAGTTGAAGTTGTCTGAGAAACAGATATCCAAGGTTCCGGAAACCATCAAAAAGGATCGGAATATGGAGGAGAAATCTGCGAAGCTATTGGTCAGGGGCGGGGTAGTCTCCATCTAGCCTGGTGCCTACATTTCCCAGTCAACTCCCGTCTCGAGTTCAGCAGTCTAGCATCTCCAACCATTTTCAAGATTTCCAGCTTCTCCGAAACACACAGGTCACCCGACCGTTGGCCTGGTTTGTAAGTGTGTCCCTTTCTGATCACCTTCCATTTAATCTGGTAATCCCGTCCTTGACCCTTCAATTCCCACACTTTCTCTGACAATTTAGTAGTGTTCCTATGGTGCGGGAGCCTGAAGTCTGACATGTGCTGGTTGTATCTTTGTTTAAAAGTCCCTCCTGTCATTCCGATATAAATCCACTCCTCATTAGTGGAGTTAGAAGGGGGTGGTGGTGTATTGGGAGGGTCTGTCAACTGGTCAGGTACAGAACTAAGATCAGAGTTTGTGGTTGGGATAAGTTCAGGGGGTGTCGAGTTGGGATCTGTTGTGTTAGAGTGATCGGGGGGCGGTGAACATGTTGGCGATAGAGTTGCCTGGTATACAACTTCCTCGGTGAGACATTTCCCTTGTAGAGGGCAGTTCTCGCGGCGCCTTCCTCTGCAATTACAAGATCTCTCCTGGTTTGTGGCTGGGTGAAGGTGTTTTTGCAGCAGTTGCCGATTCCTTCCCTTGATTATACGCTCCATGTTGGGCATGCAGCTGTATGCCACCTTCACGCAGTTCCTGTTAATAATCTTGTGCAAGCAGTGGCCAGGTGGAAAAAATCTGTCGATAAGACCAAGGAATCGCTTCCCTATGTTGGTCTCCACCGTGACAGAGAACGGGGGGTTATACCAAAGAATGCGTCTCTTCCGGGTGCTCTTCCTACTTCTATTCAACTGATTTCCAGTGTTAGGGGCTCTCTCCTCGAACTGCCGTTCCGGGTTAGAGTATCCACTTCTTTCCAGAGCTGCCCTATAGTAGGGAGCAGCATTCTCGAATACAGTGGCACTCGAAGAAATACTGCTCAGCCTTTTTGAGATCATACCCGGTATGTTCTTTAATATGGAGGCAGGGTGATTGGATTGACGATTCACGTACATGGTGGTGTGGTCTGCTTTGCGGAATGGCCGGAAACTCCCATCCGCGTGCAGGGTGACATCCAAATAGTCCACCACCAAAGAGGGAGGGGAGATAGTTATTTTCAGGCCTTCACTCCTGTATACCTCGATCAGGTCCTTTCGCAATCTCTCCATCCCTGGTCCCGTAGGGTCAACAATCATAATCAACCCATCATCCCTGTATAGCCCGTTGAATAGTCGTGGTACAACAGAGCAGAGACGGTGCAATAGGTAAAGTCCCACCAGTTCACATGTTTCAGCTCCATCGTAGGCACCCATAGTGACGTCAAAAGGAGAGTCCTGCCTTTGCCAGGCATCACCCTCTGGGCAGAACAGCAGGGACTGCCGACTTTGGATGACAGTGTCGATGTCGTCCTGATCGAAGTCTAACCTCTCCTTGGCAAACTGGATGGCTCTGTTCAGGAGGTCCTCTGAGATAGAAGGGTAAAAACTGTCAATGTCATACGATAGAAACTTCACCCTACCGGGCGAGCACCGCTCTCTGAACCATGCCAACACATCCCCTGTGCTCTTCCATTGGTTTAATTCCTCCTGTCTTCGTAAGGAAGCATTGATCCGTTCGAGAATAATTTTGCTCACTTTCCCAACACAGGATTTAGCAGGGTTGATGAGTCGGCACGGTTTATTGGTCTGGAAGTTGGGTTTGTGGTCCTTCAACAGAATAAATGCCTCAGTCCGCTCCATCTGCTCCATTTTTCCAATGAGCTCTAGCCGATTTGCTATGGCCGTGGCTCCCTCCTCAATTCTCTCGATAGCTGTGTCAGGTGCCTTCCTGTACGACGCCATGATACTGGATTGTATCAATCAGTGGTAATCACCCACCGGAACCTGGTACAAGTTGCTCGTCTTATCCGCAGGCACCGTCGCCGTAGTAGAGGACCTGATGCGGGCTACATCGCTGTCCAGTCGGTCGAGGAATGAGTTGGGAGTGCGGCGAAATTTGATGGTGCTGATGAGGTGGTAAACAGCAGATTCAAAATCATTCAGCTCGGCTACAAAGGGAAGGGGTGCTGTGGAACGGAAGCCGTATGTTTCAGTTATCTCTGGCCGATCATTCCCAAGTAGAAAAAAGTGACATTTCCACCTCACGCGACCTAGAAAGTCACTAGTGCGAATGAGTAATTGTTTACGATATGCATCATTAGATGGGCGTGGTATAGATTTTAGGCTGTAGTCGTAGAATAGTCGTTCCATAGATATAGTGTTAGGCGAAGAGGGCTCTACCAAGGGTGGGAGCGATATAGAGTGGAGTGGCGCCTGCCTAAATATATGATAGTAATAAAGCTGATGTGTGCATCAGTAATGCCAGAACCAACTTGAGTTTACCAGCTATCTCCCTTGAGAGCATTCTTACCAAGATCAATCTTGTGAATTTATGAATTAGTTTCATAACATGTCTGAATCGTGTGCAGGTCGATGAAGAACTGCTGAGATGTGGACCGTCTGTATACGCGGAAAAGCCTCAAAAGGACATTCACAACTTCATTGGCAACTTTTACACCGCACTTCCTATTTCAACGGAGGAGGGATTGAACATTGGTGAGATAGCTATCATTACCTGATGGCCCCTTACTAAGAAGGGCGTGTTTCGGACCCCAAGACCTACCCCCTAGAATAAATCTTAAGATGTTTTTCAGCATCACCAACTGATATGTTTCCCTTCACCTAAAACTAAGAACCCTAACATAGAAAACACGTTGTGGGCCAACACGGTGGTTGCTAATGGGACAGCCCTGGGTGGTGTAATCTACACCGGAAGTGAAACGAGAAGTAGCATGAATACTAATGACGCGCCCTCCAAAGTGGGCCACACTGATGCAGAAATAAACAACTTGACCAAGGTAATTTGAAGGGTGGGGCATACTGATGCAGAAATAAACAACTTGACCTAGGTTATGATGGGTAGATAGAAGTGGGGCATACTGATGCAGAAATAAATAATCTGACCAAGGTAATGAAGGGTAGATATAGAAAGTAACCCTGAGTTTTGTCCTAGTCCCGTACTTGGTGACGCAAGCTCACCCCTCCACTATCAAACGCGTGAAGCGCGGCAGACGAAGCCCACGAATTATAGGTGATGGCATCACCAAGCCACAAACCTAAAGGCTACTCTAAAGTTTCTAACTAATACTTCAAATAAACCTTTTCAGTTGTTGTTTGTGTTGACTGTTGCCCTGTCCACCTCGCTGGTAATTCTAAAGGGTCTCTCATCCCAGTGGTACAAATACTTTATCCGCTTCATCGTCCTCTTCTCCTACATCATTCCCATCAAGTATGTGTGCTCTCTGGACCCTGTTTCCCGTACATAATTTACAAATGGAGGGGTTAGAAAATAAGAAGTTAAACCCTCGTATCTTTGCCCTTTGGGCACTGAATAGCTCCTATCTAACTTTCAGCAATCACTGTCTCTAACTATTCTTATCTTACTATTTCAGTTTGCGGGTAAATCTGGACCTCTCAAAGATATGGTACAGTATTTGTATACAAAAGGATGACAAGATTCCTGAGACAGTAGTGAGAAATACCACAATCCCGGAGGAACTGGGCCGCATTTCCTTCTTGCTGTCTGATAAAACAGGCACCCTTACCCAAAATGAAATGGTGAGTCGGGACTTACCGTGATTTTCGGGGGAAGCAATTTTTATTCCTTTATTATATTTTGTTGACTCTTTCTTCCTAATTTAGTCGGTAAAACCCGATTTAAATGAGAAACCTAAACGACCCCAGACTTACTTAACTCTTTGTTTTCTAGGTGTTTAAAAAGTTGCATCTGGGCACCGTTTCCTTTGGCACCGAGTCCTTCCCTGAGGTTCGGGATCACATTGTTACCGAGTACTCTGCAGTAACTCGACCGGGATCAAAGGTAGATCTAATATATTAAGTCCATAGCTTACTTTTAGTAGATTTCAAACAGGATCGTACGTCCCCCAGAGTTCTCTAAGGTTAAGTCCAACCCCATACATGTACATAATATTGTGTAGGGTAAACTTTTCCCTGCATTTACCGGGATGGTCTTTTCATCACGTGTGTTAAAATAATCATTCAGGGTTTAGAAATCAGCAGATCGATTAACTAAATGTGTCTGTCTCCTGATCAGATCAGGCTGATCTAAATTATATCTCACGTGACATATATATAATATACATATTATGCCAAAAACTAACAGAAATTAGTTGGCTGGAAAGATGACCACTTTTGTTGTCAAACTGACACCTTTGCCCTCTCCGGGTAAATGGTTATATCAGATCACTATATAATTCACTATCTCTCCCTCTCTAATTTCTCTCAAACTCCCTGATTTCCCTATCGATGATATACGTAACCCGGGCCGGCCAAAGGTGTCAGTTTGACAACAAAAGTGGTCACCTTTCCAGCCAACTAATTTCTGTTAGTTTTTGGCATAATATGTATATTATATATATGTCACGTGAGATATAATTTAGATCAGCCTGATCTGATCAGGAGACAGACACATTTAGTTAATCGATCTGCTGATTTCTAAACCCTGAATGATTATTTTAACACACGTGATGAAAAGACCATCCCGGTAAATGCAGGGAAAAGTTTACCCTACACAATATTATGTACATGTATGGGGTTGGACTTAACCTTAGAGAACTCTGGGGGACGTACGATCCTGTTTGAAATCTACTAAAAGTAAGCTATGGACTTAATATATTAGATCTACCTTTGATCCCGGTCGAGTTACTGCAGAGTACTCGGTAACAATGTGATCCCGAACCTCAGGGAAGGACTCGGTGCCAAAGGAAACGGTGCCCAGATGCAACTTTTTAAACACCTAGAAAACAAAGAGTTAAGTAAGTCTGGGGTCGTTTAGGTTTCTCATTTAAATCGGGTTTTACCGACTAAATTAGGAAGAAAGAGTCAACAAAATATAATAAAGGAATAAAAATTGCTTCCCCCGAAAATCACGGTAAGTCCCGACTCACCATTTCATTTTGGGTAAGGGTGCCTGTTTTATCAGACAGCAAGAAGGAAATGCGGCCCAGTTCCTCCGGGATTGTGGTATTTCTCACTACTGTCTCAGGAATCTTGTCATCCTTTTGTATACAAATACTGTACCATATCTTTGAGAGGTCCAGATTTACCCGCAAACTGAAATAGTAAGATAAGAATAGTTAGAGACAGTGATTGCTGAAAGTTAGATAGGAGCTATTCAGTGCCCAAAGGGCAAAGATACGAGGGTTTAACTTCTTATTTTCTAAAAGTTCCAAAAGTGTGAGCAACAGCTTTACAGCTTTGTGCCCATAACATGTTTTATGAAGGAGCAGCCTGTCGCGTAGATACCGCTTAACGAACGACTTCGACGTTCATCTTCAACTTATAATAGAGATTTCAAACAGGATCGTACGTTCCCCAGAGTTCTCTAAGGTTAAGTCCAACCCCATACATGTACATAATATTGTGTAGGGTAAACTTTTCCCTGCATTTACCGGGATGGTCTTTTCATCACGTGTGTTAAAATAATCATTCAGGGTTTAGAAATTAGCAGATCGATTAACTAAATGTGTCTGTCTCCTGATCTAAATTATATCTCACGTGACATATATAATATACATATAGCGTAACAAGACAAACAATGGACATTTTTATGAACAATGCTACTCGTACATAGCTTGATCATTCTCTGCAGTCTCTCCATATATCTCTTATTGTCCTTTGTACCTCTCATTGAATAGCACGCGAATGGAACAATATAATATGAATCTGCTCAAGCAGCTGGGTATAAAAGAATGATAATCGTCGGAGTGAGGAAGAAGGTTACAAAAACAGTCGAATATGTGTCTTAATTTCTAACGCCGCTAGGTAATTTGAGGGAAAGCACTTCAGTTGTGTTACCGACAACAGCTCTGTAGTGCCTTTTATCACTCGAACCGTAATATCGGCGATAGTCTATCGCACAGAACTATTCTTAGAAATTATCATAGTTATTGTGACGCACATCACACCTGAAATTGCTCGTTTCTTTGACCCATCAATGAACCATATATTGTTTGAGTCGCACCGAGTATAATACCTCCATCGCTGTATTGTCTGCGAACAATATAAAAGGATGGCTCCCCATCGCAGTAAATAGTTCTACTGTTGCATTGCAGACTATGCTGGTTCTCCTTATCTCGCTCGTTCATCTTGGATCAGCCTCCCTGTACAGGATCAGGGCAGTCAATAGAGTTGCCTTGGGCGGTAACGTTTTTGAGTATGAGGAAAATGTATGTAGTGACGGTGTGGCACAACAGCTGAGGTACAGACCTGAATTGAATTACACTTGGAATTTTGCCAACTTCACAGGAGCGAGCCCTGACCATTTTATAGAATGCCGTGGGAATTTTGATCTTGTCCAGTTTATCGGAAAGACACCCGAACTTTTCTCTGTCCAACGATCAGAAGCCTCTGAATCCATGCTACGAAAATTATTGCAGTTTATTCAGTCTCATTCCACAATAGATCTAACATGTGTAATAGGCCGGGACGAAAACCTAATAGATGAAGCAGAGTTTAAATGCAACGGAAATAGTGCCTGTTTGACTGATGAGTGCCAGTGTGATGGAAAGCCAGTATTCTTCTGTCCAGGGAAGCTGGGTGGTTGTATTCCTTTCTCCCAAGTGTGTGATGGTGTAGCCAACTGTGAGGGAGGTACGGATGAGTGTATGTGTAGTGGGGCTGTGACAGTGCAATGCCTGCCCGATAAATCATACACAGCATGCGTTCTTGAGACAAAACTTTGTTTTGATCAATACTTGTCAAGAAAGCTGTCTTTATTATCCTGCGACCGGCCCAGTGCAGTGGACTGCCGCACAGTCAACACAATGTTGAATACTCTCCGCAACACCCTAGACAGGGATAATTACAAGATATTCGAGGCCGCGGGGTTATATACCGCACTAGAAAACTCTAGAACGACGAAAGCTTGTGAAGAGGTGATACGACTAGAAATCCGGGGGATAAACAATGCTTCAAATACAGGCTGGCTGAAAGATCTTTGTAAAAGAGTAAGTGCGACTTTGGCTGGGGTCGGAATCGAGCTGGTATTTGCCTGTGACCTCGGGTATCAGGGAAGCAATATAAATAACTACCTCTGGGACTTGGGACAAGTTTGCGATGGTATTATTGACTGCCACAATGGTCACGACGAGTTATTTTGTCCAGAAAGGTTCTACTGTAGTGCGGCGGATAATGATCAGGTGAGTTGGATTGGCGAGGGGAAGGTTTGCGACGGGGTGAAGGACTGCGCCAATGGGATGGATGAGTGTGCTGGGTGCCCTACTGGGCCACTAAGTTCTAGCAAGTTTCTCATACGATCGAATGTGTTGAGTTTCTTCGCCCTTTCCGGTGGGTTGGCAATAGTCCTACTAAACATGAAAATAGGGTTCGAAACAATTCAATCGACTCCTGATAGTAAGACCGGTAAAATTGATAGAATTTTAAGAATTCATGTAGCATTCTACGATCTGTTGATGGGACTGTACCTTCTCGTACTGATACTTTTTGCGATGGGGTTTCGATCTATTGATGATTATTGCCAAATGGATGAAAAATGGAGATCTAGCCTCAGTTGTACTACTCTTGGTTGCATTTTCTCCTTCTCCTCTCACGGATCTTTCCTCCTCATAACCATGATGAGCGCCATTCGGTTTATGACATGTTTGGATTTAGTGAAGAATATCTCCATTAGGGCCATCTGGGTTATTTCGCTATTGCTCGGAGTTCTAAACCTTGTCCATGCCATCCTTCCAGCGCTACCACTGTCCTCCATCCAGAGGGTATTCCGGACGGATATCCTGTTACTATCGGGCCAGGAGAATCCCTTCATATCCCATTATGATGAAAAACATCTGAGGAGGATGCACTCTCTTGCGTATAACACATTCAAAGAGGATCGTGCTGTAAGCTCAGCTATAACTGGTGAAGATTCACTGGGGATTGACTCGGTTTTAACAGACCTTCGGAATTTAACATCAAAGCCGTCAATCTTCGACTACCTAAGCATTGGTTACTATGGAAACAGCCCTATTTGTGTTGCTAACATCTTTAAAAACCAATCCGGGTACCTCTACTACAAGATGACGTACTGTGTCATAGTTGGTGTGCTACTCAGTGCACTCACCATATCCTACGTTTCCATTCTAGTGACAAGTATCCGTTCCTCATCGAAAAGTGGGTCAAATAACAACGATTACGTCGGTAAACTCGCTTTAAAGCTGTCTTTGCTAATTGGAAGCCAGGCAGTCGCTTGGTTGTCCTACATCATGACCGTTCTCTACTACAGCTGGGTTAACCCAGCAGCCCCGCCTGGTGTTGTCTACGAGGTGTTCAGTTTGGTGTGTTTGGTGGTGCTGCCTAGCAACAGCCTTCTTAACCCCATCTTCTACAGCTCCATATACCGAAGTATGTGCGAGTGGGCGTTGAAATTGTGGAAGCATTCAAAGTCTACCACGGAGACAACGACTTCGGAGGAACAATCTAGCACCCAGAATGCTGTAAATAAATCTGACACTTGAGAGACGGTATTTGTAAAGCTAAAACGGACCGAATAGACAATCTAACTAGACAATATTAGCGTGATAGATATTATACATATACAGGGTGTCCCATATATTCTGAGTGTCAGTTGGCGAGCTGTCACGCAAAAACGGTGATAGTTGTGTGAAAACAAACTACGGGAGTGTGCTGGATTAATTCCTTCCTAACTGATGGCTTTGTTTTAAAATTATTTTTCAAAAGTTCATTTTTTAAGAATGAACATTCCTGCCATTCATTCATGAATTCTGAAATATTGTTTACGTTGAGTAACTAAATTTTCTTTGGCTCGCAATTATCTTTCGAAAGAGCACCATAAAAGTCAAATTGAAGCACCAGATCACATGACAGTTGCGAAAATGAAAATGCACCGCTACCTTATCTTCAATCATTTTGAAACTTTGGGTAAACATTTGATATGCAAAGATCTTTCCTCACTAGAAAAATCAAGGTCATAACTCAAAGTTCATTTTTCGATTTTGGTAGTTCATTCCACTCATTCATGAACCAAAATCCCTAAAGTGATGAAAAGTGTTGGGCTTTGTTTGGCCCAT
>AVPN01000194.1:58772-69920 GCA_000695325.1 Pleurobrachia bachei | reverse complement strand
CCCCCCCCCGCCGATAAATAGAGGTTTGTCTGTGCAGTAATAATAGTAGAGCTTTTCAAATATAATGACCTATTACTCATTCGATGAATGAGGTAATGACATAACCCGGAAGAGAGTACTTTCTGACCTCAATGATGCACAGACTCCCGTATTCATTCATGTTGCAGAGACTCCTATAGTAATAGGAATGTAATAATGCTATGCAGTATTGATATATTGGTCCAGGGCATTGAAATAATGTTATGTAATGTGATCTGAGTGTGACTCACACTGTGAGGGACTTGGAAATCTCCTGGTGGCACCGGGGCCTCTCCTATAATAATTTGTTATGTGTGTGACTGTGTGGCTCCTAGAGTTACACAAAGATTTCACCGAATCACAATTACAGAATTTACCTTTTCTTTGTTGTGGGGGTTCCTTTTTCCAATCTTATTTTGTGTCTCACTGTCCTTTATTCATCACTCCCAAATAAATGCAAATATATGCACTATGACCTAATTAAAAAGATTTCCCAGGTCTATCAACACGTATTATAGTCCACAAACAAAACGCTCTAATTTAGGTTTCTTACTCGCTCTAATTTAGGCTTCTTATGCGCCTTTTCTAATTCTAGTCCCTTGTTTTGTGTTTTAATTTCCCAAATTCTAGATTTGAAGTTCCGCATAACCCCATTTCTCTCCCCCAATTGTAGACTTGAAACTCCCCATTATAACCCCATTTCTACCCCATTTCTCTAGATTTGAAGCTCCACTACCGCCGTCATGTTACCTATGGAGAGGGAGAGAAGTGTACAGAAGTCTGTCTGTCAGATGGTTTGTTTGATTGTTGCCCAGTTTGTGTATCTAATGAGTGGCAGTGCAGTTTTTATGTTTCTGGAGAGAGATTTCACTCAACAGAAATACCGTTCAACGCTGGGTGAGTTAGTTAGTTAGTTAATTGGGTTGTTTTAGTTTTGGATCTCTTGCTTCTAATCCCGGATACCTATGTGAATGTCTAAAGAGTGTTTAAACACAGTTTCTCGGTTTTTGTAATCCCATCCACAGCCCCAGGCTCACCATTTCCTATGTTCCCTGCAGCCGCCCTGATAGAAGTGAGAAAGACCCTGAATCTAACAGACCGACAGGAACTAGTCCTGCAGGAGGCATTTGGGTATGGGTTTAACTTTTATGATGAAGTCCTTCCGCCGAGAGCAGCGAACGCCTGGGATTTCATTTCTACACTTTATTTTAGTATCACCTCCACCACGACGATAGGTAATTTTCTCAGAGCTGTTTCTAACTAGAGAATGGGTGTTCTTATTTTACTCTTCGGTAGCCCAAGAATACCCTAAACCCCCTTCTAGAAGCTTCTTAACCATATTGTATCCTCCTCCCCCAGGCTATCCTAACAGTTAAACACTGTAATAATAGTAGTAGTAAACCCCCTCTTCTTCTCCCCCAGGCTACGGTCACCACAGTCCCAGGACATCAGCAGGACAGTTGTTTTGTATTGCATTCAGTTTGGGTGGTATTCCCCTGCACATGGTAACCCTGGGAACTATTGGGCGACATCTCAACACAGTCATTAACAGGTATAACACGTGACACACTGATCTCTTCGTTTGTGTGTTTGTGATTGCTGCGTCTGAGATGACCTGCCCGAAAGTAGTAGAGGCCGCACCGAACACGCTTATTAGGCGTCCCAGCACGTCAACCACTCCGCCGTAGCAAGGCCACCCACCAATCAGTTTATGCAGAGCATGTTACTTTGGACGCCCCAGGAAGACCGTGATCAACCACTGGCGACACCGAGAGTTTGATTTGGTCTGGAGCAAGGTAAAGTTTTGCCTTTGAGAGTGTCTTGAGTTTGGTTTAGTCTGGAACAAGGTAACGTTCTGCCTTTGAGAGTGTCTTGAGTTTGGTTTGGTCTGGAACAAGGTAACGTTCTGCCTTTGAGAGTATTTTGGGTCTGGAATTCCTATGTATACCCGGTATACCGTAGACAATTACAACATACTGTACATAATATGTATGAACACTGAACAGACAATACGGACAGATCTCTTCGTTATGGGTAGGGGTTCTGAGAGTGTGACTGTGACGTGTTGGGTTGGTGCAAGTGTTACTATCGGTTACCAATATTGGTTACCAGTACTCTAACTCAGTAGAATAGTAATTGTAATTGCACATGTAGTCACTAGTCAGTAATACAGTGCCCCAGTTCCTCTCTGCAGGTTCTTAGTGATTTAACACCACCTCCCCTGCAGGTTCCTAATAATTTAACACCACCACCCCCTCCATGCAGGTTCCTAATAATTTAACATCACCTCCCCTCTCCCACTCCCCAGGTTCCTGGTGTGGTCTATTGGTGGACTCATGAAGGGAGGTGCTGCTAAGAAAGACATTGCTACCTTCCTTTTCACCTGTACACTACTCATCCTCTTCACCATCTTTAGTGCTGGGTAAGCAATTTGACTCTCACGCACCAAAATTAAAATGACCAAAAATGAAAGTAAAGGGTACAGACCCAAACTTCCCGATAAGATAGAAAGCTAATTCCAGTTGCGTTAGATTCGTCTCCAAATGGTGATCAGAAAAGCTCCGTTCTCCTAGGGGGTTTCGCACAACAGTGCAAATTTTACACACAGAGGTCGGTCAATATTCCTAACTTTGTTTCCTAGAAGTTACACCACTCGTGTCCCCTGCTCAGGTCCGTGCGGCTGGTTATCCCGGATATAAGCTACATAGAGGCAATCTACTTCATATACGTCACCATATCAACCATTGGATTCGGAGACTTTGTAATCAGATTCGAGCAGGAATCCCATTTGAACCGTGTGGTAGGTTGAATTAAACAGGTTAATTATTGTTGGTATGGGTCCTGGGAATTTGAAGGGTAAAGACGCGGCGACCCTTCGAGAGCTTCCCCCACCCCTAAAAAACACCCCTGCTCAAACTCTCCAACCCTTCCTTATTGAGTAACTCTCCCCTCCACCTCAGTTAATCCTAGCGCTGTGGGCCCTGGCTCTCTATGTTGGTATGTCCATTCTCTCTGCTACTGTTATGAGCATCAGTTCTCGGGCGAAACAGAACTACAAGATCCTATTTAACATATCCAGCAACTTGTGGAATACAAAGGTGAGACTCAATTTAAGAGAATATAATGTATTAGAGATGGAAAATGAATGATGAAGTGTGATCCCATGGCCAGTATTTTGACAAAACCCTCCGCCTTAGTATCATTGCCACCTGTTTACTTCTCCCTGGTCAACCTTGGATTTGGTTGACAAGAAGACCAAGATCTCACTATCTCAGTGAGATTGTCACTCACTCTGTCTGACCACACGACCCTATCTAAGCGCACTGTTGAGAATCAAATGGGGGTGTGTCGCCGCCAGATAGCACTCTCTATCTGGGGTTTCATTATATCACCAAATCAGAAACCTCCACCCTCACCTTTGCAGGTTCGTGGTGAGAGGTACAAGAGGGCAAAGAAGAAGTTGGTCAGCCCTGGGTTCGAGGAAACAGCCGGTCTGATTATGGTGGACAAGAACTTCCTGATCGAACAGCTGGACCTCCAGACTGACCCCGGGAAACGGGCCGAAATACAAATGTGAGTTTTAGGATTGGTGTATCTCGTCAACTTCAACTTCATGGCTGGTAGTTCATCATCGGCTCCTTGATTAGTCGATGAAGAACCAAAGGTCACGAATTGCACGAATTGGGTATGATGCGCAGATACTAGTTAGAAAGATGGTACACCGTGCCCAAATACTGATACCCTTTCTACTTATTGATAAATATGACGCGTGCACGTGTAGCAGCGACTACAGTTGTAGTGAGGAGAGTGGATCTGAGTATACCAGCACACCTGACGATACAAACCCGTAGTTACCATAGCAACCTAGAAGACAGCGCCACCCGTAGTTACCATATGGCAGCACACCACCCCTTGTGGTTACCATCTAGCAACCTAGAACAGACTTTGCAGTTACCATAGCAACTTAGAACACACTTTGTAGTTACCATAGCAACCATGAGAATCCTCTCGGGGAATTTTAAGGGAGACTTGGCCTTTTTAACTTTTAGAGACTTAGTTTGTCGTGGAAACTGAAAGTGTAGGAGAACAATGAACATTGAACAAGTTGTTTAATAACATGATCCCAGACTGATGCAGCAACTTGTCGGACAAGTTGGGGTGATAAACTAAAGATTTTGACATAGTAAAGTCGAGTTTTATGAAATTGTCCGACTGCTCAAATATTTTATGTGATACCGCTTGTATCTGCAGCAGACCATCATTTTTATCCCGTTTTATACCTTTAACCAAGAGTGTCTAACCATTTTAAACGAAAATAGAGACATCATGGAGATTACTGGCCCAACCGCGCTCAAATTGGGCACCGCGCTCAAATTGGGCACGATGCGCCCGATGTGACTTGTGAGGTGGAGCAACTCACAGAGGCACATGCACAAAGTGTCCAAGGCAGCGCGAGAACTGTTGAACTTGATGTCTCTACTTTCGTTGCGGGGTACAAAGTTGTAAAAGGCGTGGATTTACAAAAGATAAAAGATAAGGATAGCAAACATAAAGACATGTATAAGATGTATATATTCACTCTTTTTAATAAGTTAGTTAAAAAAGGTTGTATCAGCTAAAGCAGCTAGGATCCCTTCTTGATATGAGATAAACATATGATATGAGATAAACAGTCTAACTAAACATGCAGTCTCACAAAGATAGCTCAAAAAACACAGCTACACGACTAGAACCTGTATGGCGGCGCCATACCCCATTTGATTCTCAGATGGGGTAGGCACCGCCAGACAGATTAGAACTACATATTTGACGTCATGATGACGTTTGGCATACAGATAAGCAGGATAAACATACAAAGTCTTTTCAGTCACTACTTTAAAAAACTATCTTCTATAAAACAGTTTTATTTCGCCCATTCCAGTTCCTAACAGCAGGTTTCCGTCTCTAGCACTTTCCAAGTAACATGGCAAGTAGAGCCATACGGATGTAAACCCCATTCTCGGCTTGACGGAAGTAGGCTGCCCGGGGGTCAGCATCAATTTCAACACTGAAAGGGGAGGGACGTGTGTTAGCAAAATATTGAGAGGGGGAGATAGGGGTTGGCTACGACAGGGATGGGGTTCAGTTTGAAATAAGTCGCTTAAAAATAATGAAATGGAATTGAGAAAAAACTCACCAGATCTCGTTGACTCGGGGCAGGGGGTGCATAACGATCATCCCAGGTTTTGCTTTAATCAGAGTCTCAGGTGTTATCAGATATGAGTCCTTCACCTAGAACATAGTATCAACTCCTAGTTTAAACACGGACAAAACAGGACGACAACAGAACTGTGCTTCACAGGACAAGACAAGTTTTTAATGATGACAAGTAAAGGATTAGATGTTTTTTTGAAACCAACACACTGACTGCACAAATTAGACATGTCATGGCCACCCAAGGTTCATCCCCCCCGACGAGACCCAACTTGATTCTTGATCGATCTATCAACCCCTGCTTCATATCCCGGCCATCACGGCGCCAAACATGGGGCGAACTGCGCGCACCCAAAGCGTCATCACTCCTTTACTTTACTGGGATCACAGCGCCGCGCCCTACAACTATCAATCCCCCAATATGTGACCGAGATAATATGACAAATAATACCCCCTCCAATTACATGGGCCCTATTATAATAATACCCCCGTCCCCCTAAAATAATATAATTCCACCCCCAGACTACACTTCCTCAACCCGTCCCAGTGCTGAAACATGACACATACAGACGACAAATGTATCCATACCTTTTCATAGGCCTCCGGCGAGGGGAATCGTTCTTTTTGGATTCGAGTTACGTAGAGCACGTCTGTCGTTGGCATTGCTCCATGAAGGTCGGTAAACACGTCCTGGGGTAACATGCAGAGTGTGAGAGAGAGAGAGAGAGAGAGAGAGAGAGAGAGAGAGAGAGAGAGAAGTGCTTGTTCATTAAATGGTCTCGAAAAGAGCTGATTCAGCTCCGTTCAGACCACATTTCACAGACACTATGGTTCACTCCCTTTCTATTCAATAACATACATGCGTTCACTTGAACTACAAAAGAGCGAAGGTAAACCCTTTCTAACCCATCATTAGCCAAAATAACGTCACTCCATCCCATTATAACGTCATCTCTCCAAAAAGAAAGCTACACTACTAAGCAGAGAAGGGTCTAATGAAGGTGCGAGAGTATAAAAGTGAACCATATTGTACCAATGAGTTCAGTTCTCACCTCTCTTCTAAGAGATAGAGCGAGAGAGAGAGAGATAGAAAGGTTCAGTGGCTGTTGTTATAGAGTGGGTCAACTCTATATAGCAAGTACAGTTAATAAGACAATAGACGGTCTCTTCTCTCTTTTTGTCTTGTCAATTGTAGGGTAACTTCTGGCACCGTCTTTAATTTTACAGTTTTACAATGTAAAACTGTGTGTGCGTGGCAGTAACAAAGCGATCACAATTATGTATGCAGTAATATTATATTATGTAGTAGCTGTCTGTTGTTGTGAATTATTTTAGGCCCGTTTTATAGCGGCCGAGGCCCATAGCTGTAGGTAGCTCGTTACTGTTTGTTGTTTCAAATTATACACCGTGTTGTTTCTTCTTCGTGTAGAACACAATATTATGAAAATCACACTATATAATAACTGAGCTGCAATGATATTTTATGGTGAACAGCTCCTATGAGGGGGATGTATTGTTCAGATCTAGTGTATCATTGCTCGTGTTACACTGTTTCATGTGTATCTTGTGACCCTGTCTCATCATGAGACTCTCATGTAAAGCATTCCTCTTGTCTTTTTGTAGCAATGTTCGTGTGGGATAGTGGACAGTGGTCCTGTGTTGAAACATCCAATATTGATATTAGACTCTGTGTATACCATCGATCAACCACTGCTTCATATCCCGACCATCTCGGCGCCAAACATGGGGCGAACTGCGCGCATCCAAAGCGTCATCACTCTTTTACTTTACTGGGATCACAGCGCCGCGCCCTACAACTATCAATCCCCCAATATGTGACCGAGATAATATGACAAATAATACCCCCTCCAATTACATGGGCCCTATTATAATAATACCCCCGTCCCCCTAAAATAATATAATTCCACCCCCAGACTACACTTCCTCAACCCGTCCCAGTGCTGAAACATGACACATACAGACGACAAATGTATCCATACCTTTTCATAGGCCTCCGGCGAGGGGAATCGTTCTTTTTGGATTCGAGTTACGTAGAGCACGTCTGTCGTTGGCATTGCTCCATGAAGGTCGGTAAACACGTCCTGGGGTAACATGCAGAGTGTGTGAGAGAGAGAGAGAGAGAGAGAGAGAGAGAGAGAGAGAGAGAGAGAGAGAGAAGTGCTTGTTCATTAAATGGTCTCGAAAAGAGCTGATTCAGCTCCGTTCAGACCACATTTCACAGACACTATGGTTCACTCCCTTTCTATTCAATAACATACATGCGTTCACTTGAACTACAAAAGAGCGAAGGTAAACCCTTTCTAACCCATCATTAGCCAAAATAACGTCACTCCATCCCATTATAACGTCATCTCTCCAAAAAGAAAGCTACACTACTAAGCAGAGAAGGGTCTAATGAAGGTGCGAGAGTATAAAAGTGAACCATATTGTACCAATGAGTTCAGTTCTCACCTCTCTTCTAAGAGATAGAGCGAGAGAGAGAGAGATAGAAAGGTTCAGTGGCTGTTGTTATAGAGTGGGTCAACTCTATATAGCAAGTACAGTTAATAAGACAATAGACGGTCTCTTCTCTCTTTTTGTCTTGTCAATTGTAGGGTAACTTCTGGCACCGTCTTTAATTTTACAGTTTTACAATGTAAAACTGTGTGTGCGTGGCAGTAACAAAGCGATCACAATTATGTATGCAGTAATATTATATTATGTAGTAGCTGTCTGTTGTTGTGAATTATTTTAGGCCCGTTTTATAGCGGCCGAGGCCCATAGCTGTAGGTAGCTCGTTACTGTTTGTTGTTTCAAATTATACACCGTGTTGTTTCTTCTTCGTGTAGAACACAATATTATGAAAATCACACTATATAATAACTGAGCTGCAATGATATTTTATGGTGAACAGCTCCTATGAGGGGGATGTATTGTTCAGATCTAGTGTATCATTGCTCGTGTTACACTGTTTCATGTGTATCTTGTGACCCTGTCTCATTTGTATCTTGTGACCCTGTCTCATGTGTATCTTGTGACCCTGTCTCATGTGTATCTTATGGTCCTGTTTCATGTGTATCTTGTGACCCTGTCTCATCATGAGACTCTCATATAAAGCATTCCTCTTGTCTTTTTGTAGCAATGTTCGTGTGGGATAGTGGACAGTGGTCCTGTGTTGAAACATCCAATATTGATATTAGACTCTGTGTATAGCAAGTCATCCTCTAATTTGCACGTGGTACGATGTGTTAAGGAAGCGCCACATGAGACATCGGACCAAGTCTTGGTCTTAGAGCACAACAACTGTGTTTAGAGGCTCCTATCTCTATATCTCTCTTTATCTCTCTTCTTGTCCCTTGCTCTTTCTGTATTGTACTATGTCTCATGGGATGAGACGCCAAAATATTGCGATATTAAAATATTGTCTCCTATTTTCTTCAATTCTTTGATGAATTGAGTATTCTAAGAAGTCTCATGCTTGCTAAACTTTAATTGCACTAGGACGCACAGGTCACTTCTAATCTTCCACATTTTCATGCCTCACAGCTAGGAGCATTTTACTCGCGAATGTTCCTGACACAATTCGTGTGATGTAATTTATGTCCGTGAGCTAATCTACCAGGCCATATAGGAATAATTATTCTTCGCTTTGAAGAGATGGCCTATTATATAGACAGTAATCGCAACATATTAATTGCTTCTAATCTGTTTCCTTGGTTATTCTGTTTTACTAGCTTGATGTATAATAGTTACTGTCAGGCCTGTGACAGGAGTCTTTATCATCTATACAATTAAAATAGTTGTGGTTGTTGATTGCGTGTTTGTTTGTGTTAACCGTTTCTCAGTACACGCTTGACACTAATTCTAACTCAGCCACTCTGAACCATCCTACTACTACTAGTATAGAAGTACCCCGATAAAGGCCATGTTATGCAACACAACAAACCAGACTGACGTCCTAATCTCGGTCAACTCTTGGCGTTCCATCTGGTTCTACGTCACAGTACCATTCTCCCTCCTTGGTATCCTTCTAAACCTGATCTGTCTCCGTTACTTTACCCGTCACCAATATCATCCGGGTCGGTTGTTTAAGTACTATCGTCATCGTACACATCTAGATTGTGATTGTGTTGGTTGTGTGGGATTCCTAGCAGTCCCTATCAAAATCACCACAGACACAACATTTCCAGTTCTCCTAGCGGTACTAGATTTTATTGTTTCCTTCCTGCTATTTGAGACGACCCTTCTCACATTTCATCTGTGGTATGTGAGAATCATGTCAGTGTTGAAGCCACTGAGGGCCCGGTCGGGAAGGGTCATGGTGGCTGCTGTAGTGGTGGAAACGATTCTTCTCTTTGCCTTCTGCCTGGCTGCTACAAAGAACTTCACACTCAACAGGTAGGGATCATGTGATGCCCTTATATACATTGTGTGTCACGTGATGCCCTTTTATGGTCATTGTGCGTCACGTGATGCCCTTTCATGGTCATTGTCTACATCTCCCCATCTCCCCCGCAGGTACACTCTCCTTATGGTAGACAGCACTCCAGAAGACACCACTGTGATCTCCCAAGTTGACGGTGTGCTAGGTAGTGATCTAACCTACACCACACTCCAAACCCTCCAACTAGTCCTAATCGGATCAGTGGTTATCATCAACCCGGTGATACTAACAGCGACCCTACGGGCCATTAGAAAACTCCACCGAATGAGCAGTAGGGTAACTGTTCAGGGCGATAAAAAGGATAAAACAAGACGAGCAGCTGAGACAGTTGGGATCTTGTTGTTAATCACACAAACTGCCATTCTCATACAGACAGGGGGTAACTTTTATATATTCTTGTTCCCGATACTGAATCAGGATATAACGGGGTGTGAGGCACAGGATGCGGCTGTACAGCAATGGAAGGTACTGATATTGTTACCCCTGATGTATGTGTTGTGCTCTCTAGGAACTCCTGCAGTGTATTTGTGGAGGAATGATGATCTTAATAAGTGGGCTAGGAAGATTATTAGGGTGGGTGAGAAGAATTGAAATGCGTAATGATGTATTTGTAGTCAGTGGACCATTTTGCGACAAATTATCCTGCTTTTATTTTTTAATAACCTCCCCGTGATTTTGTGACTTTTTTGTGTCAAGTGATAAATGACCAAATATTGTATGGTTTTTCACGTGATATGCCCAAATATGGTACGATTTACAACCGGTAGTTTAGATTGGCGCTCTGGTCGAACGATTGGCGCTCTGGTCGAACGACCTTGGCTTCAGGAGCACCGTGTGCAAGATAAATTACCTGTTTTATTCCTTTTTCCGCTACATATTTAGTGATCTCCTCGGGCATCCTGAGTTCCGGAGGGGAAACATATTGCAACTTGACATTGTAAAGTGTGAGCAGTCTCGCCAAGGAGTGGACGGTTCGACCGTGTTTGAGATCGCCGACCATGGTAACCTGTTAAAAAGGGGGCGTGGTTAGTGGTAACCATGGTAACCTGTTAGAAAGGGGTGGTGGTTAGTGGTAACCATGGTAACCTTTTAAAAAGGGTGGTAACCGTGGTTAGTGGTAACCATGGTAACCTGAGAAGGAGTGGTTAGTGGTAACCATGGTAACATGTTAAAAGGGGTAGTTAATGGTAACCATGGTAACCTGTTAAAAAGGGTGGTTAGAGGTAACCATGGTAACCTGTAAAGGGTGGTGGTTAGTGACAACAGCTGATCTAGTTGATAGTTCTGGTGGGGGATTTTTTGTAATCATACTTACCGTGATTCCGTTGACAGTTCCGATTTCCTCCCTGATGGTGAAAACATCAAGTAGAGCCTGGGTTGGATGTTCCCCTACACCGTCACCCCCATTTATCAGCGGTTTGGTAACATACCTGGGGTGAGAGAGAGAGAGAGAGAGAGAGAGAGAGAGAGAGAGAGAGAGAGAGAGAGAGAGA
>AVPN01000194.1:30488-57335 GCA_000695325.1 Pleurobrachia bachei | reverse complement strand
GGGGGGTATTAGCGGTACCACCTAGATGGGGGAGGGGTTAATAACGGTCCCACCTAGAATGGGGAAGGGGTTAATAACGGTCCCACCTAGAATGGGGAAGGGGGTGTACACGATTGCGAAGGACTTTATCCACAATAATATATGTTCAAATAATTACTTTTCTTACTATTTAAATATATAAACTAACCAAGGCGTTGCATGGCGGACACGAAAGATAGATGGGTTCGGGTTGAGGGTTCGAAGAACATGGTACCCAGTACACACCCTGAGGCCAAGGTGTGAATTCCACCAGGATAGAGATTTCTCTTGAACTGGTTGGCAACAGTGAATATCTGGTGCAACTGAAAGAAGAGGGGGGAGGGGTTAAAAATTAAAATTACTGGGTTAATTAGTTTGCATTTTAATTTCAAGTGAGGGGTGGTAGGAGGAGAGGTTGAGAGATAGATATAATCATTAGTTTCAAAGTTGTCTCAAAGTTATCACGTACTATTTTCCTGTCAAACTGGCTGACACTAAGGATGTGTTTCCGGGTCAGATTGTGTCGTACTACGGGCAACATTGGAGGCTCCTCCCCGTCTGCTGGTAGACCAACCTTACCTGAGAGAGATTGTTACGTTAGCTAACGAGAGCGAAAGAGAGATTGTTAGTTTTACTAAAGAGAGCAAAAGAGAGATTGTAACATTAACTAAGATGAGATTACCAGGAGAGGCGGGTAGAGTGAGGTGTTGTTTCAGGGGGGAAGATGTCATTACAGCAGCAGCAGCAACAGCACCTACCATACCACCCACGGTTCCAGGCTGGGCAGTAGTGGTGGTGGTCTTCTGATATTCTGCGGTGGGGGGGATCAGCCACATGGAGATACGGACAAGAGAAGAAGATAACAAACAAACAATAGGATAAGTGAAAGAAGTTAACCCTTTCTAAGATCCTGATAAGTGACCACCTGCACAGCTACATTTACCCCTTTGGCCACTACATTCTCTGCCAGCTACATATTTTACATTTTGGTGTTGGACGGTAGGCACATCCGACCCGAAGAAAACAGAAACTAATTGTAAACTATTTTTTCACAAAGATGCAGAAACACGGATTTTGTCGCTACTCAAGGTTCATGCAAAATCACAGCAATCGTCAGGTATTCAGAATGACTGTTAACAAGGTTACATACCCAGATGCCACTTCGAGAGCAATGACTATTTGGACCTGGAGAGAGGGAGTGACTCGGTCAGAGACTCAGCAGGAGGAGCTGTGGGAGTGGGAACGTCCCGAACATTTTGACCAAACCCAGGTTCAGCCAAAACCTGCAAAGAATGCAAGTAAGGTTAATTTCGAACCCTTTTTATTGAAGAGAGAGGGTCAAGCAGTACAAAAATTTGTTGTCCATATCTGGATTCTGGAAACATAAACTGTTAGGCAGTCGTCAGTCGGCACTCATAATTCATCAAGATCGTTACGATACTGAGTGAAATATTTACCTTGCCATCAATAAAAACAGTAGCTCCTCTAAGAACAACCCGGGACACAGATCCCTGTACCTCCATACCCTCAAATGGAGTCCATTGTGCCTTGCTAAACCTCATCGCCTGAACAAATGTAGCTTTCACTTTTGTAGACCACAATAATGGTCAATGGATGGCCTAGAATACTATTGAGTCACTGTTTACTTCACGCACATTCAAAATAACACGTGGATCCACAGATCCACAAAATACCATTACCAAATCTGATCTAAAAACATAACAGCAACATACCTACGTCCTACACAGTGTGATATAGTACACACCCAACAGCAACATACCTGAGGAATGGTCCATTTCTCCTCCAGGTCCACCTCAATAAAGGTATCAGGCTGCTCTGGCAGGTTGAAAATCCGTCTAGGATTGTCATGTAGACGCTTTGTTATGTCCTGGGAGGGGTGGTGTTGGTTAGTTGGGAAGAGGGGGTGCCATGGAGACGGTTTGTTATGTCCGGGTTCGGAGGGGGTGGGGGGTTGGTGGAGTGTTGGTTACTGATTAGACGGGGAGGGGAATGTTGGTTTTGTCCTGTGCTTGGGTGCTTTTTAGGGATAACAGGGGGTCAGGGGTGGGTTATATATCCTAAGAGAGGGTACACACATACCTCTAGAGTAAGGCGTCCCTGGGCTACAGCGGTCAGTAGAAGGGGCAGCATTGTTTCCAAACCCGGGAACCCAGCAGGGGCCTTCTCACTCGTCTTCTCTTCTACCGTGTGGGGCGCTAGGAGAGATAGAATATGTTGTATGTTGTATTGAGGAAGTTTTCAGTTTTTTTAACATGCCAGTCCCCATAGTTACCAATGCAGTTGCCATGGCAACCGTCTTATTGATGTCAAGGTGGCGAATAGAACCACCCAGCGAAGCCGGGTCGGTTATCAAAAAGCCCTAACTTGGGGTGCACCCAATGGGTGCGTTAGTGAATTAAATGTTAATGTTAAAATTTACAGTAAACGGTGTAATATGTGGTATTAAACCATGTTAAGTACACATGATTACGGGTTTATACCGCAATAAATGGCACTAGTCAACGCTTGTACAGTTACTACTCCAAATGCTGCCATAGGAAGTCCTGGTCCTCTTGGGTCCCAAGACTGGGTCTTACTGCACTGTTTAGTACCTTGCTGTCTCGAGTTAGGAAGAGATGATGGGGTGCTACCTCACAGGTCACACGCAATCCTGGGAAATAAAGGGTGGTGTGGATTTGTGAACAACCAGTAGTCTCCTTTTTTGTTGATTTGTTGAATTTAATTACTTGATGGAACACAAGGAATACTAGGATTTGAGGATCTAATAATAATTTACCTGACTGTTTTGCAGTGATGATCAGCTCCAATTCCACCTTCTTAGAAACATGGCAGATGTGAACTGGCCTCTTGGCAACAGATGCTAGGAACAAGATAGCAGGGAGACTGCAGGTGTGGGCTGCTTGTTCAGCGTGGATACAGAGTGGTCTGTCGTGGGGCCAGTTCTATAGGAGAGGAGGGATGAGAGCGGTGATTTACCCATTCAAGTGCTGTCCAACAAGTGTCAATACTTTTCTTCAGACCTCCACTCGACTAGAGCTAGTCATATCATGCTACTAGAGCTCATTGTCGATAGGTATATATGACATTTATTTAGATTAGATGAGAATACAAAAACTTATGTTCTGTAAATTTGTCATGTTACATGTTGAAATATTTCATGCTGAATGTTTACTGCAGGCTGGCCTTTATGTTGCAGTATTACGTGTTCTTCACGGAGCGGCTGGTCGGTAAATCAGTCGAGAGGGTTGTGGGAAAGGCTCCTAATTTGGGACCCCTCTGTAAACAATACTGGAAGAAAACTAAAAATCTCCGACAATTTGTGGCATCGCTAGAGACAGAGGTTAGTGCCATGCCTAGTGTGTTTGCGACTGCAGCTTTGTGCATTGATGTTAACTGTGAATTGAATTTTAGTACAGTCGGACTACGATTTACCGGGATTCTCGGGGAAAGGATTTTGGCCGGTAAATCGGAATCCCCGGTGTCTGACTGTATTTATAAAACTCGTTGTTCAGATACAACGTAAAACAGAGGAGCTGGTAGGGGTTGGGCTGACGCTAGAACAGACCAGAGAAGAGAACGTACTGCTGAGAGATATGATGGTGAAACACGGACTAGCACCAGGTGCCCGGACACCCCGTACAGCTGGAAAAGGACGTCCTCCAACTGCTGTTGTGCCACCACAGACTGCTGGTAGCACTCACTGGTCGGAGTTTAGCGTTTCCAGTGAGTATTTTAAATGTCATTTGCCACATTATACACCATAATTTGGTACAATTCATCACATGATATGCCCAAATATGGCGTTATTTACCGTGATCAGTTGCGAACATGTCAATGTACTCCAAATGCTGCCATAGGAAGTCCTGGTCCTCTTGGGTCCCAAGACTGGGTCTTACTGCACTGTTTAGTACCTTGCTGTCTCGAGTTAGGAAGAGATGATGGGGTGCTACCTCACAGGTCACACGCAATCCTGGGAAATAAAGGGTGGTGTGGATTTGTGAACAACCAGTAGTCTCCTTTTTTGTTGATTTGTTGAATTTAATTACTTGATGGAACACAAGGAATACTAGGATTTGAGGATCTAATAATAATTTACCTGACTGTTTTGCAGTGATGATCAGCTCCAATTCCACCTTCTTAGAAACATGGCAGATGTGAACTGGCCTCTTGGCAACAGATGCTAGGAACAAGATAGCAGGGAGACTGCAGGTGTGGGCTGCTTGTTCAGCGTGGATACAGAGTGGTCTGTCGTGGGGCCAGTTCTATAGGAGAGGAAGGGGGAATTCAGACCACACAGTACGAGCACCCCCTACCACTTTCCCTAACAATTTACCCGACCCCGCCCCGGGGGTAAAAGAGTTACCAACCCCTGTCATAATTACCTTGAGGTGTTCCAACCAGAGGGTATATTATCATCCTAGATAATTCATCCAACCCTAACTACTAACCACTAACCTTGAGGTGCTCCAACCAGATTGTATTATCATCCAGACGAAGTGTTGTGAATGTATCACAAAGGTACATCTTCAGAGCAGCTGAACCTGGAGCTAGGTCTCCTATTGTTGTCATATTGGTTAGACTTGCACCCACGTAGAGAGCATAATCACAAACCTGTGGGGGAGGGTAGGGGAGTATTCTTCATGAATTTTATATACTGTTCATGTTGTTCATGACACCCCGATTTAGTGACAGGATAAATTAGGAAATTAACGGTATTTGACCCCGATTTAGTGGCCACCCCGATTTAGTGCCCAAAACCCTTTCCCCCGAGGATGTCACTAAATCGGGGTCCGACTGTACTTGAAAAGAGGTCACAACTTACAGCACCAGCAGCAGCAATCTTTGACACAATATCAAATGAAGCCTTGTCCGTAATAGGAGGGTTAGTATTGGGCATCGCACAAACCATCGTTACACCACCTGTGGAGAGGTAACCATGGTAACTATGGTAACCATTGTAACTATGGAAACTATGGTAACCCTGATAAATATGGTAACCAATAACCATCCATGATAACACTCAGAATAAGACACAATTAGTACCTGCAAGTGCAGCCTGTGTTCCAGTAGTAAATGTTTCCTTGTGAGTTGCACCCGGATCCCTCAGGTGCACGTGAACATCAATTAGTCCGGGGAGAATGATGGTCCTTCGAGTTGAGAGTATGTCACATAGGGCCAGGGGAGGGGGTCCCCGGAGGTGGTATAAGGCCTGTGTGGGAGATAATTGGTGGATAATTAACTAGGACTTGGGGGACGAGGAGATATTTTCGGGTTACTGATCGGGGGATATAGATTATGCTGAATTTCCCGAGCACGAAACCCATCACCTACCCTTACCTACCTCATCTACCCTCGCGATATTGAGTCTCTAGTGAGTTCCCCACACCCATGTACTTTTCAAGAAACCCCATCACACCTACCGTTACGAACATCTTGGCCACTTTGATGTCAGTGATAAGAGGTACTGAGAAATCAATAGCCATACGCCTTGTCAGGTACCCGTAGGATTTGGATTTCTTCTGTCTACTGTAGCTACTGTACACGTTATGGGCTGAAAGTAAGATCAATTAATTAACTAACAATTGGAATAAAAAAGAGGGAAATTAACAATTTTAATCTTGTCTAAACGATCTCGTCATTATACGATGGCTGGGTGGGAGGCTCAAGCAATCAATAGCTAATTAAAGAAAACCACGATTCAGCAGTACTAAAATTAAGAATCACTAATCAGTGGTAGAAATATTACCCATTGGGAGGTTGATGACCAAGTCAAAGTGTTGAGATGATAGGTAGTCACCAATACTCGGACCCTCAGCTCTCTCAGCTTCTCCATTCTCGTTGAACGGCCACGATACTGATGTGATCTGAACAACAGAAAATGTGTTTTATAGATAAAATGGGAGTTTGACTGTTTTTATGAAGGAGCAGCGAGCAGCCCGGTTTTATGAAGGAGCATAACCCACACTACTATATATAACAGGTACATACTAACCGAAATTCCGTGTTCATTATAGAAGTCAGCCGTTCCAGAGGATCCGTACAGGGTAAAGTTCATCTTTTGCAGCAATCTAACACTTTCAACCATCTCCTGCTTACTCTGTTTTGTAGTGGGGGGAGGGCGAGAGTTAGGGTTAGTGGAATGCAAGGTAGAGCGAGGGGAGAGAATAGTCGGGATGATTCATCACCATTCAGTATTCACTAGACTCGCTATAAAAGCGATTCTAAACAGTTCACCAACCTTATAACTTCCAATGGACAAGAAGATATTCTTCCTCGGTAGCTTGAATCCAGAGCTCTGGAGAGCCTTTAGATAAGCACTGTACATGTCAGTACCAAATGCTGCAACCTCCCCAGTTGATGCCATATCAACACCCAACAGGGCATCCGCACCGGACAGTCGAGAGAAGGAGAATTGGGCAACCTGAATTAGTGAAAATTGGGTTCAGGGTTGCTATGGGAACTAAGATCCGCTCGCTTAGTTTGGAATAAAAGGTTGCTAAATGGGAACTAGCGTTTACACAAAAGGAATAGTGATAACTGATAGATTTTGAAGACACGACTGATTGCCTCCCCAGATCACGTACCTTCATGCCAACTCTAGGGCACACCGCCATTGGGTCAGGTACCACCGGTTCACATGGCATCCCCAAGATAACACGTGTTGCCAGGGCAACGAAATCAACTCCAAGGGTCTTGGAAACGAAGGGGAAGGACCGGGATACCCGGACATTACACTCTATAACTTGGGAGCTAATTATCCAATTAACCAATTAACCAGATGAGATAGAGACTTAATTCCGGCACCGACCCCCACTAATCCGAGGACGCTGATCATTTTAGTGCCCTTGGTTTTGTCCCTACTCCTTTCCTAACGGGCAGTTTTTGGTTTTTTAGCCCTAGGCTAAAAAGTTAGTAAAAGGGCGTGGCCCGGAAACCCAACTTCTTCATCACAAAAATCGCGACCATTTTTTCTGGTGGTTCTAGGGACCCAATAGGACCACCTGAAAGTGGAATTAGCTTTATAATAATTATGCCGAAAATCTAACATCATATGCCCTGACTACTACTTATGCAAGGTTCATACTAACCGCAATGCCGTGTTCATTATAGAAGTCAGCTGTTCCAGAGGATCCGTACAGGGTAAAGTTCATCTTTTGCAGCAATCTAACACTTTCAACCATCTCCTGCTTACTCTGTTTTGTAGTGGGGGGAGGGCGAGAGTTAGGGTTAGTGGAATGCAAGGTAGAGCGAGGGGAGAGAATAGTCGGGATGATTCATCACCATTCAGTATTCACTAGACTCGCTATAAAAGCGATTCTAAACAGTTCACCAACCTTATAACTTCCAATGGACAGAAAGATATTCTTCCTCGGTAGCTTGAATCCAGAGCTCTGAAGAGCCTTTAGGTAAGCACTGTACATGTCAGTACCAAATGCTGCAACCTCCCCCGTTGATGCCATGTCAACACCCAAGAGGGCATCCGCACCCGACAGTCGAGAGAAGGAGAATTGGGCAACCTGAATTAGTGAAAATTGGGTTCAGGGTTGCTATGGGAACTAAGATCCGCTCGCTTAGTTTGGAATAAAAGGTTGCTAAATGGGAACTAGCGTTTACACAAAAGGAATAGTGATAACTGATAGATTTTGAAGACACGACTGATTGCCTCCCCAGATCACGTACCTTCATGCCAACTCTAGGGCACACCGCCATTGGGTCAGGTACCACCGGTTCACATGGCATCCCCAAGATAACACGTGTTGCCAGGGCAACGAAATCAACTCCAAGGGTCTTGGAAACGAAGGGGAAGGACCGGGATACCCGGACATTACACTCTATAACTTGGAGATTATTCTCCTTTGCAATGATTTGGAGGTTGAAAGGTCCGGATACTTGGAGGGCCTTTCCAACGGAGCGGCATACCTTCCTGACTTTCATTAGTGTTGCCTCATTCATGTCCTAATATGGGGGATAGAGCAACTTTCTAATGGGATAGTGGGCTGTGGGGTAAACATTCATATCCTAAAGGGGGATTCATATATTCTGACGGAAAATAGGGGGTCATAAATATCTTTATCTAATGAGAGGGGCGAGGGCTATGGGTAAATACATTCCAGTTGATTACATCATACCTGTGGTGGGAGAACAAGGGTCGCATCACCAGAGTGAACACCCGCATTTTCAATGTGCTCTGAGATGGCCATAACGAGTACCTCCCCATTCGCTGCAACCGCATCGACATCTATCTCCTGAGACAACAATCATATCAAAACATGGGTTGCAGCTCGAGTGGCAACTGGTATATAGTAGACTGTTACCATGGTAACAAATATAGTGTGTTACCATGGTAACCAATAGGGTGTGTTACCTTTGCCTGCATGATGAACTTGCTCACAACTACGGGGTGATCAGGAGAGAGGGCAGCTGCTTTACCAAGATACTCTAAGTTAAGCAGTAGGGATCCCCCCCCCCAAATCTATTAATCCCTTAATAATCGTTTGGAGAAGAGGAAAGACTCTCCTCCTTTCTCTCTCTTCATCAAGAAATGTTGGTCAAGTTGATTGGGTCTTGCTGAGACTTACTTGTGGCAAATGGACATTGCAGCACCGCTCAGCACGTAGGAAGGCCTAACTAGGACGGGGTATCCAACCTCTGCAGCGAAATCAGTTACACTCTCTAGCTCGGTCAATTCTTTCCATTTTGGTTGGTCGATTCCTATCCAATCAAGCATACGGGAGAACTTGAACCTAGATTAGGGATAGTTTCGATGTTGTTCTCTCTCTCTCTAGTTAACATGCCAATCTCACATTGTTAGTTCCTGTCCTCTCTCAATAGTTAAAGTAACAATCTCACTTTACTTACCTGTTCTCTCTCTAGTTAAAGTAACAATCTCACAACCTGTTCTCTCTCTAGTTAAAGTAACAATCTCACCTGTTCTCTCTCTAGTTAAAGTAACAATCTCTCACCTGTTCTCTCTCTAGTTAAAGTAACAATCTCACCTGTTCTCTCTCCCTATTTAAAGTAACGATCTCACCTGTTCTCTCTCTAGCTAAAGTAACAATCTCATCTTTTCTCTCTCTAGTTAAAGTAACAATCAGTGGACAAGAGAGAGATCCTAAAGTAACAATCTCACCTGTTCTCTCTCTCTAGTTAAAGTAACAATCTCACCTGTTCTCAGCACTATCGATCATGGAGGGTGTAGTTCCAAGGACGTTAGCACCAGCTCTCTCTAGGTGTAGTGCTATGTTGTTGGGAAGCTGACCACCAAAAGATACGATCACACCCGTCGGGTTTTCCAGCTCATAGATATCCAACACCACCTAATTAGTTGAATAATTAACCAATTAGCCAGATAAATAATTGACTAATTAGTTAATGAATCCACCAGTTTGGTAAAGATGAAAAGTGGTGTTATTATACCTCAAAGCTGATTTCCTCAAAGTAAAGCCGGTCACACATATCATAGTCAGTGGAGACTGTTTCCGGGTTGTAGTTAACCATAATCGTCTTGTGTCCAAGCTGAGTAATTAGTGGAGATTGATTAGTATACCAATTAATTAGCCCCATTAATTATTCAATTGACCAATTAATTAACCATTTAGCTAGTGACGATATTACCTTTCGTAGTTCCTGAGTACATCCCACAGCACACCAATCAAATTCCACGCTTGACCCAATCCTGTAGACACCACTCCCAAGAACCATGTGGGCACCACCTGGATGAGCGGGGCACAGGTGGCTTAGTTAGATGCAGTTACACCTAGTTACACTTAGCTACACCTAGTTACTCCTAGTTACACCTATTAAGACTTAGTTACACCTAGTTACACACCCATGGTTACACAATACACACTCATGGTTACACCTACCCTGATCAAGAGACACATCATCCTCCTCTCCATTGTAAGTCAGATAAAGGTAGTTTGTCTCTGCTGGATACTCTGCTGCAACCGTATCGATCTGTTTGACACATGGTCTCAAGTTGAATCCATGTCGTACACCTCTTACAGCGATCTCTGCAGGGGAACACGTGAATATTTCAATACTGTCGTTTGGATCAGGGATCTCGTCAATAAAATGTCATTGAATTTAAGCCTAAACGAAACGAGTTCAGGCTTCAGGTAATACTGTCGTCTGTTGAGCACTTTCGCCAGTATCTCTTTACTGATAATCATAATTAATGATTTAGTTGCATGTAATTACAGTCGGACCCCTATTTAGTGACATCCTCGGGGGAAAGGGTTTTGGGCACTAAATAGGGGTGGGCACTAAATCGGGGTGAGCCAAATTTGGTCCATGAACACGTATTTTATGCCCAAAATGCTATTCTAAGACATCTCTAATTGCATTGATAGCATGATGATTGCTTATTATTATTAAAAAAAAAATTGTTTGTTTCATCCAACACCCAGCTCATATATTCCATCATCTTGTATTACCTGTTCTCTCTCTAGTTAAAGTAACAATCTCACCTGTTCTCTCTCTAGTTAAAGTAACAATCTCACCTGTTCTCTCTCTAGTTAAAGTAACAATCTCACCTGTTCTCTCTCTAGTTAAAGTAACAATCTCACCTGTTCTCTCTCTAGTTAAAGTAACAATCTCACCTGTTCTCTCTCTAGTTAAAGTAACAATCTCACCTGTTCTCTCTCTAGTTAAAGTAACAATCTCACCTGTTCTCTCTCTCTAGTTAAAGTAACAATCTCACCTGTTCTCTCTCTCTAGTTAAAGTAACAATCTCACCTGTTCTCTCTCTCTAGTTAAAGTAACAATCTCACCTGTTCTCTCTCTCTAGTTAAAGTAACAATCTCACCTGTTCTCTCTCTCTAGTTAAAGTAACAATCTCACCTGTTCTCTCTCTCTAGTTAAAGTAACAATCTCACCTGTTCTCAGCACTATCGATCATGGAGGGTGTAGTTCCAAGGACGTTAGCACCAGCTCTCTCTAGGTGTAGTGCTATGTTGTTGGGAAGCTGACCACCAAAAGATACGATCACACCCGTCGGGTTTTCCAGCTCATAGATATCCAACACCACCTAATTAGTTGAATAATTAACCAATTAGCCAGATAAATAATTGACTAATTAGTTAATGAATCCACCAGTTTGGTAAAGATGAAAAGTGGTGTTATTATACCTCAAAGCTGATTTCCTCAAAGTAAAGCCGGTCACACATATCATAGTCAGTGGAGACTGTTTCCGGGTTGTAGTTAACCATAATCGTCTTGTGTCCAAGCTGAGTAATTAGTGGAGATTGATTAGTATACCAATTAATTAGCCCCATTAATTATTCAATTGACCAATTAATTAACCATTTAGCTAGTGACGATATTACCTTTCGTAGTTCCTGAGTACATCCCACAGCACACCAATCAAATTCCACGCTTGACCCAATCCTGTAGACACCACTCCCAAGAACCATGTGGGCACCACCTGGATGAGCGGGGCACAGGTGGCTTAGTTAGATGCAGTTACACCTAGTTACACTTAGCTACACCTAGTTACTCCTAGTTACACCTATTAAGACTTAGTTACACCTAGTTACACACCCATGGTTACACAATACACACTCATGGTTACACCTACCCTGATCAAGAGACACATCATCCTCCTCTCCATTGTAAGTCAGATAAAGGTAGTTTGTCTCTGCTGGATACTCTGCTGCAACCGTATCGATCTGTTTGACACATGGTCTCAAGTTGAATCCATGTCGTACACCTCTTACAGCGATCTCTGCAGGGGAACACGTGAATATTTCAATACTGTCGTTTGGATCAGGGATCTCGTCAATAAAATGTCATTGAATTTAAGCCTAAACGAAACGAGTTCAGGCTTGTCCATTATGACAGCAGACAACTCGTGAAAGCGGTCATAGAGAAATGACTTAATCATAATTAATGATTTAGTTGCATGTTATTACCAGTTGTCCCTACAAAGTGTGCGATCTGTTTGTCACTGAATCCGAGCTGTTTTGCGGTCAACATTAGAGACCGGGGCATCGAGTTTACTCGCAGTTTATAGCTCTGTAAGAAATTTCGAGGTGAGGGATGCTGTATACACAATCTCCTATCACGATCTAATACATATGTATAACGCTAACAACCTCTTTTCACTCTATTTGTTACCATTGATCAAGGAGAGTTGGACACAGATCTAATCCCTCATCTACTCTCTAGTAGAGTCAAACTACGATTTACCTCAAGATTTCGTTGTTGAATGACAATATTCTGCATCCGTATAAGGAACCATTTGTCAATGTTTGTCAATCTGTTCAACTCGTTCACATTGTATCCATTCGATATGGCCTGATGGAGGAGCGATAGTTAGTTTTATAAAGGACCAATTATTGGAAAATGACTAACTTTCCTTCTCTCTCCGCAATAAAAAGGGTTTTACCTAAAACAAACCTGAGCAATGATGTAGATGCGTGTATCACTGGGGTTCATCAATTCTTCCTCGCTTACAACACAGTTGTTGCCATAGAAACCGAGGCTGCTACTTTCAACCATTCTCAGGGCCTTCTGGAGGGCCTCTTCGAAACATCTCCCAATTGACATCACCTCACCAATACTCTTCATGGAGCTACCAATCTGAGAGTAGGGTATTTTGTAATTCCACATTGTCTCATCAATTTTCTATTGATGTATTCCAAATATATGTGAACTCACTAAATAATAACTGTTTAATTAATCACCTTTTTGCCTTAATTACTGTTTAATTAGTTAATTAATCACCTTTTTGCTGACATGGTGAAACTTTCCAAGGTCCCACCGAGGAATCTTAACAACGCAGTAATCCAGACTGGGCTCAAAACATGCTGTCGTCTTGTTCGTGACCTAGGCAACATGGGATATAATGGAGAGAGTCTAAACATCAAAAACTCGGTTTTAATTAAGAAATATAATGTAACAAAGTCTTTTTAATTAGGAAATAATTGGTAACAAAGTTTTAATAAACAACTTATCTCGGTATGACAAGAAATATCAAACCTTATTCCGCAGGTCGGGCAGCTGGTAGAGAAGACTTAGCTTGGCAGCAACATAAGCAAGGGGGTATCCTGTGGCTTTGGATGCAAGGGCCGAACTTCGAGATAGTCGGGCGTTCACCTCGATGATATAATACTGAAACAAGCCAGACTGTTGGTGTGTTACTATACAATGTGTTACAATATCTGTATTTACTGCAAAGCAATTTCACTATTGTTACTGTGTTACTACAGAGATAGCAGGGCTGGCTCCAGCCCGATATTTCTAGGGGGGTGCAGTGGCCGAAGGCCACCTTTTACCAATAGTAGCTCCGTCCAGGGGGGTTTGGGGGGCACAGCCCCCCAACCAGGGTCCAGGGGCGGGTGCCCCTGGTGGGGGACCAGGGGGCGAAGCCCCCGGAAAATTTTTAACTAAATCAAGCAAATTTTAGGGGTTTTAATCATTTGTGACGTCTACTTTCTAGACCTATGAATGCTATAAAATAAATGTCTCTCTCTCCCTCCCTCTCTCACTCAGTGATGTTCACTAGTGGGGGACCAGGGGGCGAATCCCCCGGAAATTTTTTAACTAAATCAAGCAAATTTTAGGGGTTTTAATCATTTGTGACGTCTAGATTTTGTATTTTTGGGGTGGTTTCTCAATCCAAATAATCTTGGCAGCTTCGCTGCCAAGAATATTTGGGGGGGTGCACATAACGCTAACAACCTCTTTTCACTCTATTTGTTACCATTGATCAAGGAGAGTTGGACACAGATCTACTCCCTCATCTACTCTCTAGTAGAGTCAAACTACGATTTACCTCAAGATTTCGTTGTTGAATGACAATATTCTGCATCCGTATAAGGAACCATTTGTCAATGTTTGTCAATCTGTTCAACTCGTTCACATTGTATCCATTCGATATGGCCTGATGGAGGAGCGATAGTTAGTTTTATAAAGGACCAATTATTGGAAAATGACTAACTTTCCTTCTCTCTCCGCAATAAAAAGGGTTTTACCTAAAACAAACCTGAGCAATGATGTAGATGCGTGTATCACTGGGGTTCATCAATTCTTCCTCGCTTACAACACAGTTGTTGCCATAGAAACCGAGGCTGCTACTTTCAACCATTCTCAGGGCCTTCTGGAGGGCCTCTTCGAAACATCTCCCAATTGACATCACCTCACCAATACTCTTCATGGAGCTACCAATCTGAGAGTAGGGTATTTTGTAATTCCACATTGTCTCATCAATTTTCTATTGATGTATTCCAAATATATGTGAACTCACTAAATAATAACTGTTTAATTAATCACCTTTTTGCCTTAATTACTGTTTAATTAGTTAATTAATCACCTTTTTGCTGACATGGTGAAACTTTCCAAGGTCCCACCGAGGAATCTTAACAACGCAGTAATCCAGACTGGGCTCAAAACATGCTGTCGTCTTGTTCGTGACCTAGGCAACATGGGATATAATGGAGAGAGTCTAAACATCAAAAACTCGGTTTTAATTAAGAAATATAATGTAACAAAGTCTTTTTAATTAGGAAATAATTGGTAACAAAGTTTTAATAAACAACTTATCTCGGTATGACAAGAAATATCAAACCTTATTCCGCAGGTCGGGCAGCTGGTAGAGAAGACTTAGCTTGGCAGCAACATAAGCAAGGGGGTATCCTGTGGCTTTGGATGCAAGGGCCGAACTTCGAGATAGTCGGGCGTTCACCTCGATGATATAATACTGAAACAAGCCAGACTGTTGGTGTGTTACTATACAATGTGTTACAATATCTGTATTTACTGCAAAGCAATTTCACTATTGTTACTGTGTTACTACAGAGATAGTTAGGGGCAGTAGTCTTGTGAATGAGAAAAAAACTTCCGTCAAGCTAATTTTTCACTAATGTGTCCCAATTGGTCCCCTCTAGCCCTCCTTAGTTTTTCCAAACTCGGGATGGGGTGCAACATGTTCATTTCCTGGTTTACCTCTCACCCACATTTCTAGCCTTAGGCCAAAATCGTAACTACCGTTAGGAAAAGAGTAGAGACAAAACTAAGGGCACTAAAGTCTCTATCTCATCTGGTTAAAATTAGATAATTAGGTTTGCACATAACCATTTTTTGCTATGTATATATGGCTATAGCCACTTAGGAATGGTTTAGAGACTTTTCGTTGGTGCCATTTTGTAAGCCCGATTTTGAGCATCTTTGAAGCCACATAACGGCTAAACGGTTGGAGATAGAGCTTAAAAGTCCGATGTCGACCCCCTATAATTTGGCTATTGCCTACAAAATGGCACCAATGAAAAGTCTCTAATCCATTCGTAAGTGGCTGTAGCTATATAGCAAAAAAACGGTTATGCGCAAACCGAAATATCCAATTATCTAACTAACCAGATGAGATAGAGACTTAATTTTAGCACCTACCCCCACTAATTCGAGGCATGTAGGGAAGAGTGTCACGAATCTGTCAGGTCGTACATTATTATGTGATGCACATGTGTGCCACTACCCCTCTCTTTCCCAGAACACACGTTGTGTATTAGCCTGCACATACACTGCTTTAGTTCACTTAGAGCTGGGGTTATATAATGGCAGTGGCCATATAATAGCCAACAAACGGTTATGTGCAAACCTAATTATCCAATTAACCAGATGAGATAGAGACTTAATTCCGGCACCTTCCCCCACTAATGCGAGGCTGCTGATTACTTTGGTGCCCTTAGTTCTGTCTCTACTCTTTTTCTAAGGGTAGTTACGCAATATACGCTTTTGGCCTAAGGCTTCGGGCTAGAAATGTGAGTAAGAGGTAAACCCGGAAATGAACATGTTGCACCCCATCCCAAGTTTGGAAAAGCTCGGGAGGGCTAGAGGGGACCCATTGGGACACGTTAGTGAAGAAATCAG
This sequence comes from Pleurobrachia bachei, assembly GCA_000695325.1. NCBI lineage: Eukaryota > Metazoa > Ctenophora > Tentaculata > Cydippida > Pleurobrachiidae > Pleurobrachia > Pleurobrachia bachei. The sequence continues at coordinate 41,429 of AVPN01000194.1, read as the reverse complement.
CTTGTACAAATTATTTCCCAGTCAAGGCGATATTCGGTGTTATTACCCCTAACTAAGAATTCACTGTTGAGTTGGTGCAAGTGTGTCTGACTGTGGTATGTGTTGAGCTGTCTCTGAACCGTTTTGGCCGTGCGGTTATAGCATGCGGCTGTGTTTGTAAGTTTGTCAGTCCATCGTTATGTACTGAAGGACGAAGGTGTGTCCAGAAAGTGAATGAGGCGATTTAGATTGAGAGATTTGATTTCCGTAATTGTCGTGGGTCGACAGTGTGTTTTTGTGCAAAAGATTTCTCTCTCTGCAAACAAATCGCGAAACTTTCTTAAAGCTTTTGCTTTGCATATATATATGCATCGCAATGTGCATCACAATACATATTATGTTTCTTTGTAGCATAATGACTGGTGACTTTGTTCTTTTCTCTCAGCCAGTGCGCTAGTTTTGCCCTTTAAAGCTCAGTGGCCAGCGCTTTAGTCCCCTTAGATATATATCCTATAGGTGACAGGGAGTCTGCATAAATTAATACAAGAGGTTACTTATCTCTCTCTACCTTACTTCATCAATGCAAATATTCATGCACAATCTTAGATACCATTCAATGCCCTCACTTGCCTCTTCCAATTTACATTATTCCTCACCTGTTCCAGGTTTCCCGAGTCCCGACCGCCCGAGTATTTTGGTGCATTTTGGTTTTCATTTTTATCGGGAATACATTTAGAACAGGTGAATAACAAAGTCAATGGATCGTTAAATATCACCGTCCACGGGCTCCACCGACGTAGCATGCTCGCCACAATGACAGGTGGCACCCAGAAAAACAGGTGGCACCCAGAACAGGTGGCACTCAAAAACAGGTGGCACCCAAATGACAGGTGGCACCCTGTTATATAAGACTGTTCTGGATGAAAATAGGCGAATATCCTGTCGCTAGTTGCGGGTTTTTGTGCTCACTATAATATTCATTAATATTCAATATATTGGATATTATGCAATTGTTCTTGCTCCATTCCAGGTCCAGCGAACCTATGTGACTATTGTTGTCCTTCTTTGACGTTGCATCACATATTTGTAGTGAATATTTTCGACCTAGAGCTCGAAAATATAAAGAGCTGCCTAGTGCATTCAGTCATTGTATCACTACGGTGTTACTATGAGCCTTTACGTTACGTGTAATCGAGAGTGTAACTATCTACGGAGTTGCATTCTCGCCATTACTAAATACACTGCATCTCTCTGGCGTCACGCGAAATCTTACTTTCACTTATCACTTGTTACACTGCATCCTTTGCTAGACACACTCTTATCTCTCTCTCTCTCTCACTTCATACACAATGCATATTTTCATTATCTCTCTTTTTCCTTGTTGTTGTTCCAGAAGTTGTTTACCACTTCCATCGTGGTACTCTTTTTGCTTGTGAGCTCGTAAACTTAGCACACTCCCTTCGGTCATGTACTAAGTAAACCTCTAACACTCCCTACGGTCGTGTCAGAGGTACTCTAAAAACACTCCCTGCGGTCGTGTTTTTAGAATGACGAACTCCGTTCGCCCTACGGGCTCACGAGCTACTTGATACACTCCGGCTGCGCCCTCGGTGTATCTATTCACAGAGTACCACGCTGTCGCGTGGTACTATCTTCCATTGATCTACTGTTTGAAGACCAATATAATTATTTAAAGCAACAATGCTCATAAATATGCTTATTGTTGAATAAACAACAAAGCTCATAAATATGCTTATTGTTGTCTATTTATCTGCCGCTTTGTGAGATAGTCTGTAGCCTAAAACATGTAGTTCATCGTTTTAAACCTTTCAACTGTTGTCTTGTCACAGCGCTACACATACTAGTTTAGTTTATTATATACCCCTCTGTACCGGTTTGGATCAATGAATCTCCTTATTCCCTTCCTAGCTGCCAGCGGCCAGTATTTAAATGTTTTCTGTGCATGCTCTGTTATATAGTATAGCGCTACCTGGGTAGCGATGTATAGTGTGCGATCCCAGTGTAGCCCAAAACTCGCTTTATATACTCTTGGAGTTTGGTTGTTTGATTTTGTCTTTTACTGACAAATTTGTGAAACATTTATATCAGGATGAATTTGACAGACGTTGGACCCCTCGAATCAGCAGACATCTCTATTTCAATCCTCCACATTGTTTTTTTGGTATGGGGCATACCAAGCAATGCCTTCGTTCTCTACTACTTTGCACACCAGAAACAAAGACGTAATGGGAACGCCAATTATTTCAGGTACTTTTCAATGAAAAGTTTTCATGCATGGTCCATGGACCACAGCTAAAACCCCAACACCCGGTCGGAGGGTTACATACGAAAAGTGAAAACAATCAAATCCATTGCAATTTCAGGAATATCTACATATTGATTGCGATTGTGGATTGTTTGATCCTGGCGACTGTCTTTCCTGTTATACAAGTTCTTTTGAACGGGAGGGAGGAGGGTGTTTTTGCGAATGGGATATTTTGTAACGTCTGGGGGATGCTGTGGCAGGTAAATTTCTTTATCAGCTACTTTTCGTTCGTTCTTCCAATTCTCTGTCGTAGGGGTACCCGGTAAATCTTAATCTTTTCTCACATTTCCCACTTTTTAGACCTAGCTTTTAGAGCTAGTTTGTCCTTTTCACCCCTCCCCCCTCAGATCCTTCCAGAGATGACGGTGTTTCTGGTTGCCCACATGAGCATTTCTCGTCTTGTTCTCCTCATCTTCCCACAACACATCCTCTCCCGGTCCCTCTCCTGGTTGTGTCCCCTCATATATCTCCTTTTCAACACTGCCCTTAAAGTGATCTTGTTTCTCACTGGAAAAGTTAAATATGGGTTCCTGTCTCGGGTAGGGATGTGTAAACCGATGGCTCCTCTTTCAACTACCGTTGAGCCCATTTTGGCCAGTGAATGGAAATGGGAGATAATTCTCAGAATCTCGAGTTGCATTCAGGCGGGTATGACCGTTCTACCCATCTCCATTTCATTTCTCGCCACCCTGTTCCTTCTCTGGAGACACAACAGAAAAGTGGGCCGTATCAGCACCGTTAAACACACCTCCAATTCTGCCATTGTGACTGTGATACTACTGACACTTATCTATATCATTGTGAACATTCCAAACTTTGCCTACCAAATACAACTCATCAAGGTGGTAGCAGCGGTTCAGCCTGGAATTAACAACAAATCAGATGTTCTTCATATTACAGCTGACATTTTCAATACTCGTCTGGGGTATTCCTACCTTTGGATTCTGACCTACACTTTCTCGACTGCACTCAACTCAGCAGCAAATCCCTTAGTGTACTTTTACAGGATAAGATCTTTTAGGAGGTTCTTGCGTTCAGTGTTTACAAAGAGGGGGTCTCATCCTGGATGATATCTCTTCCCATTAAATTGCTGATTTCCAACCAGGAGTGGCATGACGCCATATGTCTGCTGGGTACAAACTTGATACACCGTTGTATGAGCGATAATCTGCTGTATTCTTACATCTGCTAGCATTAACATTAAGAGAATCCGAACTGTAAAACTCGCTATATGTTCGCTATGAACACTCTTTAATAATACATGTCATGTCATGTTAAATGAATGGTATCTATAACACTGCTTATTAGTTGTCACTATTACTGTTCATACTGTCGTCCAGGAACCGACCGAAACAAGTAAACAACCAATCAGAACACGGTGACTAGGTCACGTGACCAGTATTCCCTGATTCGGTCGGTTCATGCTTTCGTCTTTCTTCTTCTGAGTACAAAGTATTCTCAAGAAATATACAACATCTGAGAAAAGTAGAAAAACACCACAAGAGCGATTGGCCCCCTTTTGATATCATACCTTTGAAGATTTTGAATCCAGGGCATACTGGATGTTGCACTCTCCAACAACCCCAAGATGTTTCACCACCTTGATCGCTACTGTCCTCAGCCAGTTATACTCATCGTTGTTGAGTGTTTGGGATGGTGCTACCACTATACTCTCTCCCGTGTGTATTCCTGCAGGAGATGGTCCAATTGTTATGCACAAATATATAAATTATCGGGAAAATCAGTTCAGAATGCGAACGGTATCGGTCGTTTGCCATTCGGTAGACGCGACGGTACAGTTGTATACCCGACCAAAGGAGGACTTACTCAGCAAATAAGCGGGGACTTACCGAGAGGATCTACGTTTTCCATGTTACACACGACAATACAGTTGTCATAAGCATCTCGTACCACCTCGTATTCCACCTCTTTCCAGCCCTTCAAACTCTTGTCAATTATCACCTTTAGATATAACAAGGGGTGAGCATTAAATAATCTCGTCAAATCAAGCTGTAGAATCAGTCCATCGGCCAAAATAAGGGTACCGATGGCACTAATTTAGGGATGTACTGAATTTAAAAAAAGAAACAGATATTCTACCCTTTCTCTCACCTGCATCCCATTGGCAAGGGGAGACTTCACCAACGCTTTCAGCTCCTCGTTATTACTGGCAAAACCACTACCAAGACCTCCGAGGGCAAAGGCAGTCCGGACCATGACGGGGAATCCTAGCCTGTTTGCAATGACCAGGACATCCTCGAGAGTTGTGGCGGTGTCGCTAGGGGCAACTTCCAAACCGATCTCAGCGAGCTTTAGGGCGAACTCTCGGCGGTCCTCCGTAGCAATGATACTGGGGATCGGGGTTCCTTGGGGGAGGGGGAGGATTGGTGATATGTTGCGAGGGGAAATACTGGGGAACAGGGTACATGGGGGTCGGGGGAGGGGGAGGATTGGTAATATGTATATACTGGGGATCGGAGTACCTGGGGGAGGGGGAGGAATTGTAATATTATGGGAGGGGAAGAAGGGTACCTTGAAGAAGGGGAGGATTGGTAATATGGGAAGGAAAGAGGGATTCGAGGGAAAGGAATTGAAAAATGAGTGTACTCGAGGCAGTGGTGGGAGAGTGTACAATCCGGGAACAAGATAATTGGGGTGGGGGTGGTGGGGAGTGGAGTTTTGGTTGGGATGACAACCACTTTTGTAATTTACCAAGGACAGCGACATTATACTTCTCCAGGATCCCTTTCCGGTACATATCAACCCCACAGTTGAGGGCCGTCTGGCCTCCGAAGGAGAGCATAATTCCATCCGGTCTCTCCGATTCAATCACCTGGGGAAGTTAATTAACTAGACCAGGTTTTTAATTGTTCGACAAAACCGTGTGGGAGAATTGCAACACTGAGTTATTCTATTGACTTTTTAAAATTGCTTTTCTCACAGACTGGTTGGCGTGTCTCGCCCCTCTCTATAATCTCTCTCTCTCTCTATATATCTCCCCCATTCAAATAGGGAGACATAATATATTCATGGTGTCATATGCACATGTATAATTATAATGGACATTTCTTTCTGTCACTTTCCCGTGAGATAAATGGGTTCTTTCAAAACATGTCTCGTACATGTCTCAACTAAAAGATGTCCCAACTTAAACATGTCCCAACTGATATCACAGATGACCGTTATATTATTAGTGGGACAATATTATATCTAATCTCCAAGAGGCGTAACTGAATCTGGGAGACGTAGCTAGTTCGGCTAGTCACCTAGGCCTCGTTGCTATGGTTACCTGTGTAACATAGTCGGTGGTAATGGGCAGGAAATATACCCTATCAGCGAGACCCTTGGTAGTTTGAACTGTTGCAATGTTCGGGTTGATCAACACACTCTGCATTCCCTCCTCTTTTAGAGCTTTTATCGCCTGGGGAACAGAAACTGGGTAATGATGTTACCTTCTTAAATGATGTTACCATTGGTAACCATGAAAACGAGTCTTAGTTTTACCCGGGATCTATTATTCATTGAATCTGATCTGGGAGGACCATCAACTAAAACCTGATCTGAATAACTTTACCTGGGAACCAGAGTAGTCGAATTCCCCTGCCTGACCGATGGACAGACCACCAGAGCCCAGAATTAGCACTTTATAGGGCGCCTTGATGACTTTCCCAGCTAGGGGATGTAGTCCCTTACTGTTCAGGCAGTGGGTCGTGACACGTTCCTTCAGTGTCATCGTACTGGTACCTGAGGTAGGGTGGTTAGAAGGGTGTTAGGGGGTTTTAGGAGGTGGCTAGAGGATGTTTACTGGTTTGGGTGCTGTTCCGGGTTACCTGTGGTTAGAAGGTGGTTAAAGGGTGGTTAGGGGTGTGGTTAGAAGGTGATTAAGGTGTATGTGAAATTCAGGTACGTGGGAGGATCTAGAATTATATATTCACCTTTCATGATTTATGAATCGTTGGTAATGAAACTACCCCTCTGTTATTATTGCTCATCATGTATGCAACAAAGGGGTGACTTCGATTGTGATAGATTTGAAAACGTGATTCGGTATGAGAGATTTCTCTTGTAAAAACCACAAAATCCGACTGATCAAATTAGAATATCCGTGTGAACTTTGTGTGTGAAATGCGAATGAGCTGCTGTAAATAATTCACACATTTCCACGTTGGATTATATATTTTTCTAACGTTGGATTTCGACCCTCGTTTTTTCACGACAGAAAGAAAATCTACCTACTCTGTTGTATCACGCACACATCTTACCGTAAGTAGCCTGTCGGACGTGGTCTATAAAGTTATCAAACAGAAAGAGTGTATCGTAGGGCCCTGCATTGGCTTCAGGATGAAACTGAACCGACATAACAGGCTTTGAAATGTGGATTAGACCCTCATTAGTTTTGTCGTTCTCGTTTATAAACAACTCCTGGTAACCTGTAGATAAGTAGATCGATAATTGATTATATCAGGGTCTAAAAAAGGTGTTTTTATAATGATCGTGACCAAACTGGGACCTGGAGATGAGATTTTCTTTCTGTCTCGATGTCTGGGTGACCACTTTGACAAATCATACAGGCAGTGTAGTGGCATATAACTTGTCACTAGATTTTATAACTTCCTATAAATGGTGATCATTTGTCATGTATAATGACAAAATAAACACACATACCATCAGAGAGTGTAGCAGTATCCAATGCAAAGCCATGGTTCTGACTCGTAATGTAACACTTTTTCGTCTCCACGTGAGTACATGGCTGGTTGTGACCTCGGTTACCGTACTTTAGCTTGTAAATCCCACACCCAACACTCAGCCCAATGATCTGGGACCCCATACAGATACCAAATGTTGGGATGGGATTGTCATCGGATAGTATTGCTCGTAACCTGTTGGAGAGAGTTGGTAACTGTCAGTTTAAGAACAGCTGAATGCTGATATAGTGTGCTTTTTATAATACACGCAATCCCGAGAGTGTCTGTCACACGCAGTTTTAATTTTCATTCCCTTACACTGTGCAAAACAACCCTCACACGAATGTTTTGTTACCCATTATTATAACTGCCAAATTCACCTGACCCCTGCAACAAAATGTTTTATAAGCAAGGCTAGGGCCAACTGTTATTATAGGGCCGTCTGGTTTGGATATCTAAATTAGATCACCCTATCTCTACATTTGAGACGAAGGGATGGAAGAGAAGGGAAGAAACGGAGAGAGGAAAAGGGCTTTTAAAACGGGGAATTTACAAAAAGGGACGTTTTCTTGATAACGCTAAATCGAAATGCTAACAACTGTCTCGACTAGATGCCCTTATCTCTCCTCATTAACGTAAGAGACATATACTCGCCCATTTGTCATACTCTTTTCCTCACCAAAATTAAAATGTTAAACCCTTACTCCAGCATATATAATGGCATCCCCTTGACTCACTCAAACAATACTCCAACCCGCTCGACCCTTTCTCACATCGACATACACCCACACGTGTGCACACTATCCTTCTGGCCTACCTTTGAATAGTTCATACAGTGTCAAGCGACCCAATGCCGTACCTTTCAATGAGGATGGTGCAATGATCAGGGTTTCCAGGTCCATTACTAATAAACAGCCCATCGAAACCCTCCCTTATCAGGGGAGCAAAGTCAGTATCCCAGGGTACTGTTGTAACATTAGCTCCCCTCTCCAGCAGACACCGGATCTGGTTGTATTTCAGGCCACAGTCAATGCAGAGGATGTTGACGGGTTTATCAGTCACTGGAGATGGGGTGAGACATGTGAGAGGGAGTTGACAGGTTTATCAGTCACTGGAGATGGGGTGAGACATGTGAGAGGATGTTGACGGGTTTATCAGTCACTGGAGATGGGGTGAGACATGAGAGAGGGAATACCATCAGAGAGTGTAGCAGTATCCAATGCAAAGCCATGGTTCTGACTCGTAATGTAACACTTTTTCGTCTCCACGTGAGTACATGGCTGGTTGTGACCTCGGTTACCGTACTTTAGCTTGTAAATCCCACACCCAACACTCAGCCCAATGATCTGGGACCCCATACAGATACCAAATGTTGGGATGGGATTGTCATCGGATAGTATTGCTCGTAACCTGTTGGAGAGAGTTGGTAACTGTCAGTTTAAGAACAGCTGAATGCTGATATAGTGTGCTTTTTATAATACACGCAATCCCGAGAGTGTCTGTCACACGCAGTTTTAATTTTCATTCCCTTACACTGTGCAAAACAACCCTCACACGAATGTTTTGTTACCCATTATTATAACTGCCAAATTCACCTGACCCCTGCAACAAAATGTTTTATAAGCAAGGCTAGGGCCAACTGTTATTATAGGGCCGTCTGGTTTGGATATCTAAATTAGATCACCCTATCTCTACATTTGAGACGAAGGGATGGAAGAGAAGGGAAGAAACGGAGAGAGGAAAAGGGCTTTTAAAACGGGGAATTTACAAAAAGGGACGTTTTCTTGATAACGCTAAATCGAAATGCTAACAACTGTCTCGACTAGATGCCCTTATCTCTCCTCATTAACGTAAGAGACATATACTCGCCCATTTGTCATACTCTTTTCCTCACCAAACTTAAAATGTTAAACCCTTACTCCAGCATATATGGCATCCCCTTGACTCACTCAAACAATACTCCAACCCGCTCGACCCTTTCTCACATCGACATACACCCACACTATCCTTCTGGCCTACCTTTGAATAGTTCATACAGTGTCAAGCGACCCAATGCCGTACCTTTCAATGAGGATGGTGCAATGATCAGGGTTTCCAGGTCCATTACTAATAAACAGCCCATCGAAACCCTCCCTTATCAGGGGAGCAAAGTCAGTATCCCAGGGTACAGTAGTAACATTAGCTCCCCTCTCTAACAGACACCGGATCTGGTTGTATTTCAGGCCACAGTCAATGCAGAGGATGTTGACGGGTTTATCAGTCACTGGAGATGGGGTGAGACATGAGAGAGGGAGTTAACAGGTTTATCAGTCACTGGAGATGGGGTGAGACATGAGAGAGGGAGTTGACGGGTTTATCAGTCACTGGAGATGGGGTGAGACATGAGAGAGGGAGTTGACGGGTTTGTCCGTAACTGGAGATGGGTGACATGTTAGAGGGAGTTGACATGTGAGAGGGAGAAAAAAGTCGGTCATAACTCAGACTGAAACTTAAATCGTAGCCAGTTTCAAGTGATCCAAACTAAAGATTCAAGTTAAATCGGACAATATTGGAAACGAGTGTGAAAACTAATGTAAATTATTATAAAATGTAATAGGTAATACCCTTGGTTCGATAGAGACGGGAGTTAGGACGGGATACCCTTGCAACCAAGTTCTCCAAGTCTGGATTTCTGAAGGGAATGCTCTCGGGATTTATTCCCTCCATAATTATCTTTCCCAGCATTGTTCCCTGTTCCCGGATCTTCTTCGTCAGAGCCCGTGTATCAATTCCTGTGAAAAAGGGAGAGTTGAGAAGTTAGCGGTGACAAGGATGGAGGAAGGTAAAGCTCAATTAAAAAGGTCTAAATAATTAATTTTCTGAAAGATACCTGTAATGGCAGGAATTTTGCACATGGCAAGCCATGCTCCTAGAGTGCTCTCGCATTTCCAGTGACTAGCCTCCTCACTATAATTCGCCACTACAAGACCTGGGAAGGTAATCATAACGGGACTGTACAAAATTGTACAAGAGAGGGATTATTTCTTTCTCCGAATTCCGTGACTCAAGCACGGAAGTGGTGAGAATGGTAAAAAAGTGATTCACTAATAACCCACCAGCAGCATAAATTGAGTCAGACTCAAAGTTGGCGGGAATTTGCTCCGACTCGGAATCGCCTCGTTTTGGTACTCCGTAGTTGCCAATCAGGGGGTAAGTTAGGGTGAGGATCTGTCTCTCGTAGCTAGGGTCTGTCAGGGATTCCACGTAACCCACCATACCCGTTTGGAAAACCACCTGGAAAATGAAGAGATGGAAGTTTATGGACAACTGAGACAATGGAATTATATTATTGCAAGGCAACACAAGGAACTTTATAAAATGAAGAGATCAGACAGAATTCTAAAAATGATGTTATAAACTTCTATTTATATTAAATTACCTCTCCGTCGATAGAAATGTGAGCGCCAAAGGAGATGCCATTGTAGATGGTACCATCTTGTAGGACCAGCATGGCCCTCTTTTGTCGAGGCCCCTCATCTACTCCAACCTCCCCTTCGTCTACACTCTTGGGTGTCATGAGGAGAGCCTAATGAAGTAGTTTCAAGTTGTATCAGTCATCAAATCAATCAATCGGACCCCCTGTGACAGCTTTTCATTCCATATTTTTCGCAGTTATTGTTAAAAAAACAAATAAGGGGGAATAGGTTGTACTATGCAGGCCCCTCCAATAGCATGGATAGGACACATCATGAACCTGCAGTACAAAGGGATCCCTAATAAAGTTGTGACTTGTCACTGTTGTTTTGCGGAGTGAGTTATGTAACTTGTCACCGCATGGTGCGCGCACCAAAACCAGCATGGTTCACTCGCGGCGCGGCCAAAAAACGTGGTTCCGTTGCGGCGCGGCTTGGTAACGCTTGGCAACGTCTTGCGGAGGCGCGATTGTGACTTGTCACCGCGTGGTTTGCGCTG
>AVPN01000194.1:16551-29468 GCA_000695325.1 Pleurobrachia bachei | reverse complement strand
CTACACCCCTCCCTCCTGAGTCCTGCTACTACACCCCTCCCTCCTGAGTCCTGCTACTACACCCCTCCTTCCTGCGTCCTGCTACTACACCCCTCCCTCCTGGGGCCTTCTTCTATATTTCACATCCTGGAAAATCTCCCTTTCTTGGACAGCTACCAAACCATCTTTATGATTGGTACGTATTTGGTTTAATAACTCGGCATTCTCTCAACACATACCCTCCCTCAGGGAGTGGTACGGGTTATGGTGGAGTGAACGTGACGTGAACGTGACATAACGAAATCGAATGTAACGAAATACGAGACGAGATACCAGTGTAATTGACGAGTAAGAAAAAACTCAAACATGCTTGGATTAACCAAAACAAATGCTCTGGACTAATTTATTAACAATTTTTTGAATTTCGTTTTTAAAGTTTTTTGGTAATATGTTATGAAGTTGCTCCGGTCGTTACGGGTGACATGTTTAATGCCTTTTGATACAAAGACTGTAGCCACTTGAGGAAGTGCTTAGCATAGCTAGTGCGTTGGCACATTTTTTCTATGTTATATTTTGACACTGTTGAGTGGGATAGAAATGTTTAAATTTACTTACTTACTTACTTACTTTACGAATTCACCCCTGACGGTCAGTCGGTCAGGCCTCAGGAGTCAGGGCTCGGTGTCCAGTTATCGGACCACGGCACAGGCCACAGGGACGCGCTAGACCGGAGGCCCAGCCTTTTCCCAGTTTCCTGCAGACTGTGAGTGGTTTCAGAGTGAAAGTGATAAAACAGCAGTGTCGATAATTTAGATTGAACTCTTGAATCTTTGGTGGAGACGAAGCTTGAAGGCTGCACCACGTGAAGGGTGAAACACCCAACACAACTCGTCACTCGTGTTGTTCCATCATGAACAACGTAGTCTGAAGTGCATAATGCATGCGAAATACCTGTGACGAGCATATTTTGAGTTTTGGCCAATAACGGGCCTGCAAACAGTTTCAACGACGGATCACGGAATCGCTCAGTTTCCGACCAAATAAATGTTTTAGGATGTAAACTGTTGTATATGTCGTAACCAATGAAAAGACGCCACAGAAAATAAGAGTGGTTGTGCAGTGAAATACACCGAGGATATGGGGGTGGAAACCTTAGAGTTGATAACTTACATTTTCTATCGAGGTCTCCTCCCGGCAACACTAATTGTTTCCGCTTTCCTCCGGATATCAGTTGTATCCTTGATATGGTTGCTTTTCTTTATGGTCCTGCCATGCCTACCGAAATACTCCTACAAAAACTGGCAGAGTGAGTGAATCATATGGGTCTTCCACCGTACCTTTTTGAAGAAAAACTATTTTTTCTCTATTTTTTCCATGTAGGTAACTAATATTTCTTTCTTCCAGTCCACAAGGTGCTCAGAGTATACCTGCTGCTGCTTTTAGTGACAGCTACCTTTGCCTGCAGTGGTCACGTGGTTTTCTATGTGCTCCAGCTAACTGATAAGATAACCGTTACCCCTGAGAATCTTTGTAGGTTGATTGGCCCCGTGAATAGGGGTTCACAACCATGGGGTTGAAAACCATGGCAACCACTCATATCAAATTAACCAATTAAATTGTATATGCGTTCTGTTCGTCTGAATTGGTAGCAGTTTCCTACGTATTTATGCCTGTCCATTATATCTCTAGCTGCACTGGTTTATGGTTCGACACCAAAGTGCTAATTCTTCGAGAGATTTAGGTCGGCTCACTCTCAACTATGGAATATATAATATATGTGCATTATGCGAAGTAATGTATTGATAAAAGACTAATGTGCTATCTATTGTGTGAAGCAGGTGTATGTGTCTTATTAGCAGGTGCAGTGTCGTATAGACAATATACACATTGTTGGTTCGTGTGTGTGTCTGTTCGTGTTAAATTCAATTTGGAGTAATTTAGAGGGGCATTTTATAAACCGATTGGGTTCATCAGAATTCCAAAATGTAACCCCCCCCCCTCCCCCCCCCCATTATTATAGCATACGAATTATCAGCCTCTCAATCTTCTACAGGTAACAACACAAATATTCTGCTAATGAACATTGGATATCAGTCTCTCAGCTCAGATATAGTACCCCTTGTATTGGACAGACTGCGGCTGATTGCCCCTGACTTTGCAGTCTTTCTAATCACTGCTGTAACAACGGTTTTGGCGTTTAATTCTCCTACAGCTCCACCTGAGGAGGGCTTGTAAGTTGGGAGGGTGTTAGGTTGTGTGTTAGTATGCTAGTTTTGTTAGTTTCTGGGTGTCTCTTCGAACCATCCATCAAGTTGGGGAGGGTATTAGTGTATGTGTTTGTTAGAATATTTTGTAGTATTATAACTGCTTTGAATTGGGAGTATATATTTTACGTAACAGATATATTTCACCCACATTCCCCCCGGTAACATACTGTAATAACCTAATAACCCTCAATTATGTAACCCTACGGCTTACAGGTCGCTATCCCGGTTGTGGCGTGCCCTTGAACCCATGGTTACTTCTCTGTGTCTTCTCTGTGCTGGTTGTGCTGCTCCATCCCTAATCTCGGGGATCTACTTTATCTCATTCGTAGCGCTTTCCACCCTTCGGGCAGTAAATGTGAGTAGTGGTCCCAGAATCATTAATTAGGAATCTGGATATAATCGACTAGATGATTTATGCAAAAATAATACTTCTAGTTGAAACGTATTTGAATTTTGAAGTCATTTCAACAATGATATCTGGTATTTATACTAACACACATCGTCCCATGTCTAGGTACGATTTGGAAGGTTGCCTCATCTAAAGTTGGTGCTATTTCTCTTGGCCGGTCTCCAACTATTAGCACTTTATATTTACCAGTTTAACCCTATTAACGATCATCTCAAACCGGAGAGCTTACCCGCCAGGTACATGTTATATCGAGCTCTGTGTTAGTTATGTGTTGAAGTCCAGTGTTAGCATATGATTAGAAAATCTAAACTCTTCCCTTTTTTCCTTTTTTGAAACTTTATAACTCTTTCTGCTTATGTTTAGGTTACTAGGTTTTGTGGAGTACTACCAAAGAAACTGCTCTACGTTGGTGAGCTGGTTACCATGGTAACACATTCATTGGTGAGCTGGTTACCATGGTAACACATTCATTGGTGAGCTGGTTACCATGGTAACACATTCATTGGTGAGCTGGTTACCATGGTAACACATTCATTGGTGAATTGGCTACCACGGTAACACATTCAGTGACCCCCAAGTTACCACGGTAACACATTAAGTTACCACGGTAACACCATCTTAACCACCCCACTAGGTGAAAAGTGCGGTTGGATCGGCCGGGATGATCTCAGATGAAACTATCCGATCTGAGTTGAAGCTGAGTACGGGGGGAAATGGAGACCATACCGACCAGTTGCCTAACCCAAGAATCTATAGTAAGGGGATTATAGTATATTTTTCAGGAAGCGACCGAATATTCGGTTCGGTTCGGTTCGGTTCGGTGGAAAATTTTGACCGAACCACCGAATTTTTTGGTCAAAAAATGGCCAGAAATCGGGCTTTTTCAGCTATGATTCTTTCAATTATTTCACGAAAAGTTTTTCAAACTATTTTACAAAATTTCAGAGAATGATTTTCAACACCTTGATCGGTGCTCTCCATGACTTTTTAGAGAAATATTTAAACAGGAAAAGTTTGGTATGGTTCGGTTCGGTTCGGTAACCGAAATTCGGTTCGGTTCGGTTCGGTTCGGTACGGTAAAAAGTTTTTCAAATTCGGTTCGGTTCGGTTCGGTGGAAAAAAACCCGGTTCGGTCGTTTCCTGGTAATAACCCTCAATTATGTACCCCTACGGCTTACAGGTCGCTATCCCGGTTATGGCGTGCCCTTGAACCCATGGTTACTACTCTGTGTCTTCTCTGTGCTGGTTGTGCTGCTCCATCCCTTATCTCGGGGATCTACTTTATCTCATTCGTAGCGCTTTCCACCCTTCGGGCAGTAAATGTGAGTAGTGGTCCCAGAATCATTAATTAGGAATCTGGATATAATCGACTAGATGATTTATGCAAAAATAATACTTCTAGTTGAAACGTATTTGAATTTTGAAGTCATTTCAACAATGATATCTGGTATTTATACTAACACACATCGTCCCATGTCTAGGTACGATTTGGAAGGTTGCCTCATCTAAAGTTGGTGCTATTTCTCTTGGCCGGTCTCCAACTATTAGCACTTTATATTTACCAGTTTAACCCTATTAACGATCATCTCAAACCGGAGAGCTTACCCGCCAGGTACATGTTATATCGAGCTCTGTGTTAGTTATGTGTTGAAGTCCAGTGTTAGCATATGATTAGAAAATCTAAACTCTTCCCTTTTTTCCTTTTTTGAAACTTTATAACTCTTTCTGCTTATGTTTAGGTTACTAGGTTTTGTGGAGTACTACCAAAGAAACTGCTCTACGGAGGGAAATGTAATAGTGGATAACCCTCTACACCTTCACTTTTCCCACGATCTGATTTGGGGGAATTATGCGTTTGTGTTTGCACTCGCTGCTCTCTACTTTTCTCTTGCTCTCTCCGCCCGGTATATGATCAAGGTTAGTAAGACATTTACGTACGTTTTTTTTCATTTCAATAAAAATAATTGTGACAATTGATCCAACTGACATGACCATGTAAATTAATTTTCGTGTACATTTTCATGGAACTTTTACTCACTCACATTCTTCTCTCTATCGACCTCATTACCTCACATTAACTATCTCTCCTCCTCTGTATCTCTCTCCATCTCTCTCTCTCTCTCTCTCTCTCTCTCTCTCTCTCTCTCTCGTTCTCTCCATTATTGTTTGTCCCTAGATCAACAGGCCATTGTTTCATGATAGAAGAGCGTCTAAATAAACTGACTCACAGAGAGTTTGTTTGTACGTTTGTTTCCCGAAAGACATATACAACTGAATGCCAAGTTTATACCCTCTCTTTTTACCCCAAAGACAATATATAATTTGGTGTGTAGACCTCACCTATTATTACACATCATGGGACATGTGCACACACTCAGTAATTCTGAAAGGACCACCAGCTGCTAGTTACACCCCTTCAATAGCAAGATCTAAAATGGGCCGTTTTATGGTACACTCTGAATACCGGCAAAATATCCAAATTTTTGGTCAATTTATAATAAACTGCACCTCATGTCCTACGCCTTACATAATTTACAAACGACAGACTTGACTGACAGCTACAGAGAAAGCTTCCCTAATATCGATTATCGTTCTCTCGCAGGGTAGTGCGGCTAGAGTCGGGTTAGAGCTATTTTGGCCCCAAAGGGCATCACCTCGGCCTCGTTTTGTGTCCAACTGTTCAAGCCCTGAATTTGAAGGAGAGGTGAAAAAGCAGCATGAGAGTGGGATAGAGCGAGAGTGAGGTAGAGAGAGATAGAGAGAGCAGAAAGTGAGATGGAGAGTGAAGATTGCTGCGAGTGAGCGCTGTGAGATAATAGTGTGAATCAATCGCTAAGAGAATGATCGTGGCAGTAGGAAAAAAAGCTAAAGCAGTCCTGATCAGCAGTTTTTCTTGGCATGTTCGAATGATTCATTGAAGATCAAAAAGGGGAAATAGAAGCCTGAAAAGCAACTCTTTGCACCCTTATAACACCACTTAGTAGTATAAAAACGCACCAACAAAAGCTAAAAAGCCACACGCTACCCCATTTTCTCTCAATCTCTCACCCCCTGAATCACATGCCTGATTGATATTCATGTTTGATTGGTATCCTCTCTCTTTCTCTCTCTTCTCTCTCAGATGAGTCGGAATTCCATCTGCAGCGGAAGCGATATTGAGGAACGGGAAAACGTAAGTGCACGGGGAGAGGGATACTGAGTCACACGTTATTGCCACTACTTAGTTTCAAAGCTTTACTAATAACGTCGTCTCAATAATAACCGTCTTGAGTTCTTTTAACCTTATTACATTCACTATCACGCACCATTGGTTAGGAAACAACCCTTCCTTCGACCTTCACGCCGGAAAGGGTAATTTCGATAAATTACACTCACAATAACCACCCAATCACACATAACACACACCACCCACCCCAGGCACTTATAACACGAGTCCTACCATCATACTATTCTGTAAGTTGCTCTGTCAAACCCAGTGTGAGCTACACAATTTTCACGCTCCATACCCCGCTCTCTTTCTATCAATGAAATTCCCCGCTCTTTCAATGTTGATCCAATGATATGCTACACACTATGCTGGCTGACATATACAACTGAATGCCAAGTTTATACCCTCTCTTTTTACCCCAAAGACAATATATAATTTGGTGTGTAGACCTCACCTATTATTACACATCATGGGACATGTGCACACACTCAGTAATTCTGAAAGGACCACCAGCTGCTAGTTACACCCCTTCAATAGCAAGATCTAAAATGGGCCGTTTTATGGTACACTCTGAATACCGGCAAAATATCCAAATTTTTGGTCAATTTATAATAAACTGCACCTCATGTCCTACGCCTTACATAATTTACAAACGACAGACTTGACTGACAGCTACAGAGAAAGCTTCCCTAATATCGATTATCGTTCTCTCGCAGGGTAGTGCGGCTAGAGTCGGGTTAGAGCTATTTTGGCCCCAAAGGGCATCACCTCGGCCTCGTTTTGTGTCCAACTGTTCAAGCCCTGAATTTGAAGGAGAGGTGAAAAAGCAGCATGAGAGTGGGATAGAGCGAGAGTGAGGTAGAGAGAGATAGAGAGAGCAGAAAGTGAGATGGAGAGTGAAGATTGCTGCGAGTGAGCGCTGTGAGATAATAGTGTGAATCAATCGCTAAGAGAATGATCGTGGCAGTAGGAAAAAAAGCTAAAGCAGTCCTGATCAGCAGTTTTTCTTGGCATGTTCGAATGATTCATTGAAGATCAAAAAGGGGAAATAGAAGCCTGAAAAGCAACTCTTTGCACCCTTATAACACCACTTAGTAGTATAAAAACGCACCAACAAAAGCTAAAAAGCCACACGCTACCCCATTTTCTCTCAATCTCTCACCCCCTGAATCACATGCCTGATTGATATTCATGTTTGATTGGTATCCTCTCTCTTTCTCTCTCTCAGATGAGTCGGAATTCCATCTGCAGCGGAAGCGATATTGAGGAACGGGAAAACGTAAGTGCACGGGGAGAGGGATACTGAGTCTGTGCAATAACGGTGATGAATCAAAGTTTCGAAATGATTATTGCAGCAGACAATAATAACCGTCTTGAGTTCTTTTAACCTTATTACATTCACTATCACGCACCATTGGTTAGGAAACAACCCTTCCTTCGACCTTCACGCCGGAAAGGGTAATTTCGATAAATTACACTCACAATAACCACCCAATCACACATAACACACACCACCCACCCCAGGCACTTATAACACGAGTCCTACCATCATACTATTCTGTACGTTGCTCTGTCAAACCCAGTGTGAGCTACACAATTTTCACGCTCCATACCCCGCTCTCTTTCTCTCTCAATGAACTCCCCCGCTCTTTCAATGTTGATCCAATGATATGCTACACACTATGCTGGCTAGAAAAATATTCTTGAAAGCTGGCTTTTCGGAGAAATGCTGGAAAATGTGTGTGTTTTGCGAGGGGAGAGAATACTAAGATAATTCTGGGAACTGTTTGTGAAGGAAGAGCTATGTGTGTGTGGGTTTAGTGAGCGAGAAAGAGAAATGGTGAGCTCTAACAGATCCCTGATGCTAACCCCCCCCCTCCCCCCCTTCACACAGTTGTTGAGGAGTACTGGAAATAACCGGGGAAACAATTACAACACAATAACAGTTGATGGCACCGTGGAAGGTATGAGATAATTAAACAATATGTGACATTTTGGTTTTTATGCACGGCTTGGTTTTTATGCACGGACAGTTTCGCTGTACCGCTTTACTTCCCCTTCTTCCTTGTTAGCCAGTTAACTTATTACCCAATTTCTGAATGAATTCTCTCTCTCCCCTCCCTCTCTCCCTCCCTCTTCCTTTTCTCCAACTCGGGGCTTTTCCTCTTAAAAGCCTTTGCGACAAAACATTGTTCTTCCCTTGGCGGCCCTTTACTTAGCCCATATCATGAAGAGAGGTGGCAGCTTGAATAGGTTGTAACGCGCGGGGAGGTTGGGGTAGAGGACCGCGCGCGCGAACCTTCAAGATGCGAACCTCAACCAGTTCCTGGGATTTGGGAAACGGGAAATGGGTTTTGATGATATTGGGTTTCAGCTTTTGCAGAAAAACCTTAAAGCTTAAACCTCACTGAAAGACACCGACTGTGATTGAAAAAACCACCCTCTCCTTTTTTCAGATGCAGCACAGCACCACAACTCCCTCCGATCCCGTCACTCTTCTCTAACCTCAACCCATCCTGACCAAGACGAGACAACCCTAACTCAAGTTATATCATTTGTTACACGACTCCTGGTTGGGCAGGTCTACCTCCTAACTCTTGCTGTTATGATGTTTTGGTCTATCACATACATCTCCTGGATGGAGTTTGTACTGTTGGTGTTAGTGTGCTTTCTGTGTATATGCCCCAAGGCCAAGGAGGCGAGTTACAGTGTGGCGTACCCGCTGGTGGGATATGGAACTATATTGGTTGCTATTCAGTATATTTATGGTAAGAGGTGGTGGAGGATAGCCGATAGGTACACACACACACACACACACACACACACACACTCGCAAGTGTGCTTGTAGTTGTGCTAGCACAGTGGGAGAGAAGGAGAGAGGGAGAGAAATAGAGAGAGAAGGTAGAAAACGAGTATGAAGACTTTACGCTTCTCATTGAGATGATACCTATTTAGGGTACATAACCATGTCCCATATCACATTTTCTTTGAAAAGAATTGATACCCTCCCTTCTCGACGGATATTATAAATCAATTAATTTGGCACGGACACGGAATTTTCTGAAGAAAAGGAGTCCAGACACTATTCAAATCAAATTTTTGATAATTTTCCCCACCCCAGCACTCGATTTAACGGACAAAGAACTGAAGGAACAGGACGATATCGGAATGAAAAGAGAGGAAGAAAGAGGTATAAAGTTCTTGAATCTCCCTATTTACAGGCTTCTGTAGAACATTATCAATCAATATCATGAAACATCTCCAATAACTGGAAATATCCTGTTGTTTCTAAACATTCATCCAATTGCACAGGTCGACCTGTTTTGATAAAGGCTCTCTTCCTATCTGTGTTTTGGATTCACCTCCGGGCCTATCTGTACCAACAAGAAAACTTGATAAAGGGAACTGCCGATGCGATGCGATCCACCAAATACACTATTAGGGTATGTCATCCACATGTAATGTGACCCCTGGTTAGGGAGAACTGCGTCTACACATTTGCCACGTTAGAGAACAGATTCACAAACACTGTTATTTGTTAATTCACAGTCTAGCTGTTACTGTTAGAGAATAAATGAATCCTGTAAATTTACACACATCCTCCACTGATCTAGATCATGCAATCAATTCACTCATGCCAACTAAAGTCACAACACAGTCTGTTCGAAAGAAGATTTCAGACTCGGTCATCGTTCATCCGAGCAAACAAATCAGTTCACAAACAGGTAACTTGAACGAGGCAACTCTTCTCTCACAGAGCGAGGCTGCACATCACAATTGACCATCTCACTGAGCGACCCCCATGCCAGAAAATAAAAATTACGTCTATACCAAATAACACCCTCTTTCTTCTCTCAGATATACCGTCTCTACGTCTACCTCCGACACGCCATCCTAAACTACTGGCCCGTTGTGGTATATCTGGCCCTCCTGGCGGCATCCCTCCATAGCAATGGAATTAACATAATGAGGATTATGTATCTGGTGTTCTTTAGCATCTTCATGTTCTGTTATGTGGTAGGTGGACAAACAAACAAACAAACAAACAAACAAACAAACAAACAAACAGTTAAAAAAAGTCAAAGTGGGGCAGTAATTGAGTTGTTGGTAGTTAAAATTTCCTATACCTCTTATTTCAGGTAGCTCGAAAGCC
Source organism: Pleurobrachia bachei (assembly GCA_000695325.1). Lineage (NCBI taxonomy): Eukaryota > Metazoa > Ctenophora > Tentaculata > Cydippida > Pleurobrachiidae > Pleurobrachia > Pleurobrachia bachei. Next base: position 19,452 of record AVPN01000194.1, on the reverse strand, counting down.
CCTACAGCTGCGTATGGTTTGGCTCTGGTACCTGTTGATTTGTTACGCTATGTTGTGTGTTATCCTCCTTTACACTTACCAGTTTGAACAAATCAGAGAACTCTGGACAGACGACGTCAACACGTGAGTAATGTGTTAACACATGGTAACATATGTTAAAACATAAGAAGAGGATGTTAACACATGTTGGTAATGTTAACATGTAAGATCGTAGGGAGTTCGTTGGTTTGGCATTTCTGACTCATCCCATTATGTATTACCATTTCAATTTCAGGATAAAAGATATTGGGATGGATAAAATTACAACTCCCTCTGAACTGTTTATCCAGTTACTGGTTCCCATCCTGGTCTTGCTAGCTGTTACCATCCAATTGAGAGGTAAATGTGTTACCATTGTGTAACTATGGTAACCATTGTTACTTGGTTACCATTTTATGACCACTGTACTCATTCATATCTGTTTCAAATGACTCCCCTATAATGTCAACACCCGTGTTATGCCCTGCACAGTATTAAGGTCCCTCGACAACCCCTCACCTAATCCCCAAATCTCCCCCTTCTATTATAACACCTGTTATTCCCTGCAGTATTCAGATCACTGGACAACCCTTCTCCTGATCCTCAAATTGAGGAGCCCCCTGAAGAGGAGGAAGAAGAAGAAGATAATGAGGCTGGTCCTAGTGGGTTTAGCGAGAAAAAGAGAGCCAGATTGAAATCCACTGCCTACATGGTTAACATTGCTAACAATGTAACTGAACAGTTGAAGGAGTTTTGGAGTGATTCCAAAAGTGTGGCTTCACGAGGTTTCCATATCTCACTGGCAATCCTGGAGATGCATAGCCCCAAGTAAGAAAATCGGCCATGTAATTGTGATTTAGTCCTAATTATTGTGTAATTATTCCCAAGCGTCGGTCGAAAGTATTCCTCAAATCTAGGAATTGTCCCTCTAATCCCATATCTTATCCCTGTTCAGGTTTGTGTCACTGGCCCTATTCTTTGTGTGCGTCTCCCGTGTCAGTGTGCTGAACGTGGTGGTCCTCCTCGTTACCGTGGTTACCCTTCCATGGCCCGTTATCCAATACAAGTTAACCATCCCCATCTTCTCATGGATAACCTGGGAAATCTTCTCACAACTTGTCTACCAGGTATCAGTGAACATATACCCCTGGCCTTGAATATAAATATACCGACCCCTACCCTGGGACGGGGTTTACCAATCAGATCACAATTATCACATTATCACCCGGCATAATGTGTATAACTCCATCGTAACACCCCCCCTCCCCCCCATCCAGGGTTTACCGATCAGATCACACATATCACCCAATATTTAATGCGTATGACTCCATAGCAAGTTTAAAATCATTGTAACCCCCCCACAGTTGTATATGGCACAGACAGTAATGAAAAAGTACCTGGAATCGTATACCCTGGTGCCATGCAACAACGCAACCGATCCTCCCCTGGAACCGTATAATTGTGGCTACAAGGATAAGTGAGTAGCTAATTATCCCTAATTATCTCACGATCGTTATTATCTATCCAGTGATACATGCTTCATAAAAGATCAGCCAATCCATTCTCCCCCTCCCCCACAACAATATTCTCATCAACTCTACTCTATTCCAGATCGGATATCGAGTGGCTGGGTTACTACAATATGGAAGACGAGTTCGAAAACTCTCCCTACTCCATGGTGTGGGGCTATGTGGTCGTTATAGTCCTCCTAGTGGTACAGAGACTACTGGTACATTACATGAAGGGAACGAGATCACCTCATGTGTACATACTGCGTGAAGGTAGGTTCAAAACACTTTTTACCGTATATAATGGTCATTATTTCATCAGCCATCACGTGATATATTGACCAAATATATGGCCATTGTGATTTAAAATTCTAAATATCATCATAGGTGTATTCCCGGACTTTATCTTCCCGAACATCTCGAGAGAGGATGCCGAAACGAAGATATCCCTCCAACTCATGTATCTGTGTAACAACTTTTTTGTGCTCTTCGGAAAAGAGGTTTGTTTGTTTGTGTGCGTGTGTTTGTTTGTTTGTTTGTTTGTTTGTTTCTTTGGGTTTTTCTCCGTCTTTATTTCTTTGTTTCTTTGCTTGACTCCTAAGCATATTTATCCGGCCTACTAAAATATGGTCATTGTCATTGGTCACGCCTCCGAGCTCCCTGTCTATGGATGGCCAAAAGAAAGCCTCAAGATTAAAGAGATAGTTGTCTCTATAAAAAAGGTTTAAATAAATCTATCTTTAGTCTAGTCTACTGGTTTTGGTTTGGCAGCAATATTTTATCTACTGATATTTGGTTTAATTGGTGATTTAGCGGTAGGAGCATTAATTGGTAAGCATTACGAAATTAGATAACTCTTATTGTTCATATATGAGAAAACCAGGTATTGCCTTGCTCGACCCTCTCTCACCCACCTCCCCTCCGGCTTTGTCTTCCTCTCGGCTTGGTAGCAATCCAAACCAAAACCCGGTTTTACATTATCCAGGTCCAAAGCTGAATCTGAGTGCAGGTCAGTTATCCCCTACTACTGCCTATAGTACCGCGGGTAACTACCCTTACTTTGTGGACCAGGATCTCTACATATAGTCTAGTAGATCCTGATACAACTAAAGGATTTACATGGGTAGACATGGAGCTAGGGGGTCTACATTACGTTCACCGAATCACTATTTACTATTTCTTCTACTCTGACTGGTGGCCGGATGTTGCAACAGCAGAATGGTGTTTTGCAAAACTCAACTTCAATAATACGTTATTGTCGGTATTTGCAAATGGAACCAGTCAAAAGTTGTGTGGAACGCTCCAGATCTCCTCAGAGACCAAATTTACACATTTTCGTGTCACACTAAGGGGGATAAAGTGAGATAACGGGGGG
>AVPN01000194.1:0-15730 GCA_000695325.1 Pleurobrachia bachei | reverse complement strand
GGATTGTTTGAAACTCACGTTGCGTCAATAGCGACAGAACCACAGACAGTACCGGCCATACAGGATTCAGCGGTGGCGTTGTGACAGTATACCATGGCGCCTGCCATCGAAGTCTTCAGGGTATCCAACATCTGGAGAAAATAGGATATTGTTGTGTCGCTCACACCGCATTTACTATTCCCCTCCTAGTTCTCTCCGCCCAGTTAATGCAATGATGGGGGGGGGGGTGGCCTGCCGCAAAAATCTCAGCTACCCTCTTTTCGGCCGATGAGATTTTTGAGCTTTTTGGGAAAATTTGCTCAATTACGTTTGAGATTTTTGAGATTTTTGTGGTAAATTGGCACAATTTTAGCTGCCAATACTCAGTTTTTCGACATGAATCATGATAGCAGTATAGTAATTTAAATAGGTTGATTTTATGTTTTAGCTTCACATCAACTTTTGTACTAGAACACAAGGAAAATTTATATTTAGAATTTTGATTTTGGTAGAAAAACACAAGGATTGTTTCTATTCCAAATTTTCGAATGGAAATTTTTCCTTTCTATGAGTTTTTTGAGAAAAATTTGCGGGTTTCCCCCGAAAAAATGCAAATTTGCCTCAAAAATCTCAAATGTCTCACGGTTTTTAGACAAAAATCGAAAATCTCTAAAATCTCAGCTACCCTGAAAATCGCCAATGAGGCATGAGATTCTTGCGGCAAGTAGAGAAAGACGCAGAATAAAACGACAAAAGACTTCAGAATATCACTTCATTCCCCCCCCCCTTTGTAAAGAAACGAAACCAAGATATATTGCTGATCATACTCTCTTGTTTAGAGTTTAGGTTGGTCTTGCCTTGTTAGAATTAGGCCCAGTGCACTGGGCCTAATTCTAACAAGGCAAGACCAACCTAAACTGCAGTGTCACCGCTCTGATGGATCCAGTTTTTCATCCAAGAAACTCGGATATCAAAGAATGAAGAATTTAACTAGTTCGGGAATGAACCCCGCTATAATTATAACTAATTGTTCCCTACATAGTCCACGTTGTGGTGTCCCCATAGGGAATCACTATCTCTAATGTCCCCCTGTCTGTAACCCATATCTTCGCTAACTTGTCCCCTAACTTCACCTAACGTGTCCCCCTCTCAGATTGTCTACATAGTGCACGTTGTGGTGGCAGCAGTGAGATTTGACGTCTACGGGTTATCCTATATCATCCTCATGGGACTGTGGAAGAACCTGGGAAGTAGGCATAAGGTGAAAGCGTGTATGGCATACATTGTACTAATCAATGTACTGATAGCCGTCCAGTATCTTCTATTGTTAGGTAAGAACTATTTACTGATCTCATGATTAATTTACGACGTAGTAAATGATAGTTTTTTAGAATTCGTGCTACAATATATCTAATTTATAATCAATATAAACCTCGAAAGTAACTTGGTAACTTTAATAGTTAATACTCAGCTACCCTTTCCTCTCAATATTCCTAGATCTACGGGGTTTATAATTACTTCTCTTCCCCTACCAGGTCTACCACCGGGTCTCTGTTGGCAATACCCCTGGTGTAATCTCCAAACTACCAAATCTCTCTCCCTCCTAATCTGGTTGTACCTCCCATCAACCCCATCCGCTGTTAATGAGTTGTTCCTGATTGCTGATTTCGTGCTCCTTCTCTCCCTAACGAGGCTGTGGCATGTTTTCCAGCTTCAGAAGTTGGACCCCACTTTAGCAGGTTGGTAAATCTACGTAGAGTGAGAATGATATCGGTTGTTGTACACTTCGGGTTTTGTGTGCCGATTAGCGCGGCCTGAAATGTATAGTTACAAAGATACCAATTAGAAACCTATAACTCAGCATTTATTCATTAATTTTTAACCATGCCAAACTTCAATTACCATGTCAGGAGCTCTACTAGACACTTCAGGTCTGTTGTGCACGTTGTAACATATACCAATTAACCAATTATTGGGAGTAGTCGTATTACATGATTGGGCAAATTAATTGATATTTTGCAAGTAATGCTACATGCTATTATATGGAGGTTCATCAACTCACTCTTGCTTTGTTCGACCTTTCTGCCTTGTTTAACCTTCTTATCTTGTTCGGCCCTCTCTTTCTCCCGCGCCCCATAAATGTAAAGGGGACGATATCAACTCTCCTCCAGATATTATAATTAACTAATTAATTACCCCCTGCATAGGTGCCCTTGACCCCTCTCCGGGGCCTGATTACGCGGATCCAAAGAACAAGAGCTTCCTAAACACCATGAAACTCTTCATCTTTACTTACCTCTGGTAAGAGCTACAGCTCAGAGATTAAAACAATTTACAATCATACCGATATCTTTCCGGTTCCGTTTATGATAGCAACTACTTTTCTCTACCCTCCCGCCATAACAATTTTCCTCTCTCTACCTGCAGGTGGGTAACAGCTGCAGTCTTGTTTATGAATGCGGTACTCAGTATAAGCGTGTTTTCCGCTGGGTACCTAATAGCGACTTTCCTTCTACTGTGGTATAACAGTACCCTTCTAACACAAACTAAAGAGGTAAATGGGGGCAGGGTGTGTGGGAATTTACGTGATATGATGTCCATCATGATGGGCGGTAAAGAGGCTTTTGTGGAGCTTTGGTTTAAACCAAAATTATAGACTGCAGTTAATAAGCGAGTAGGGCAGGGTAAAGAAGTGTTTGTGAAGGTTTGGTGAGGGCTGATTAATCATAATCTTTCAATTCATTCTGCAGTTGCTGATAAAACGTTGGGAAAAGATTCTGATCTACACGTATTTTGTTGTGCTTATCAAGATACTTCTTCAACTACCCTCTTGTGTGACGTTTGCCAGCGCTTCAGAGACTCTGAAAGATTTGTTGTGTCCAGTGGCAGACCTACTCAAGCTTATCTGCCTTCAGAAAAGGTGAGAATTCTTCTTCGACTCATTGGGATATTACAATGAAAGTTCAAATATTTTAAACACTCATGTATAACATCAATATCTTCCCAGACCAGAAGGATACCAGATAAACCCCTTCGAGTACTGTAATATCGCCAGTTCGGACCGGAACATTGGTCTTATCATGGATGCCCTCACATTTGCATTCCTCATGGTCCAACTGAGGGTCTTCAAGAGCCCGTACTTTACACATGCACAGCATTACCTGAAAGTTCTAATTGAGACATCTGCTCAAGGTGGGTGGTAGGTGGGTATAGAGTGGTTAGGGTGAGTACTGAGTAGTATAAAGGTGGGTAGATAAATAGGCTGGCATAGATGTGGGTATATGGTAACCTGAAAGTTTCCCAATGATATCAACAACTTTAGTTCGGAACGAATAAATTGAGCATTTGTTTTCCCTGACAATCCATGTTATCATTGTGTAGGTGCGTTGATCATGAAGAGCCGTGTCAACCTGAGGACTAAACTGAACCTGGAAGCAGAAGAAAAGAGATTACATCACATCAAACAACACGTGGCTAAACTAAAGGCAGAGCATGACAGCAGACAGGACTTCGATTTTGGTACAAAAGGTAAATGCAATACATTCAGTGACCGTTGTAACCAAAGCAGCTTTTGTCTCACACTGACTGTACATCGCGCAACCTCGCTACGCGGCCTCACGTACCGGGCCTTCGGCCCGGTGCGAAGAGGAGGGTCTTATATGAGACAAAGCAGCTTATAGTCATAATTACAGGGACACTAATGACCACTAATTGCCCCACTAATTACCACGCAAATTACCACACTAATTACCCCCAGAGTTGTGCCAGGAGGCCATGTTATACTGGGAGGAAAGGGAGAGGAGGAAGAGGATGCAAGAAGAGCAGAGTGCCATGTTGTACCTCACCCAGGAAGAGCTACATAGAGATGACGGCACTGAACCGCCCCCTGACGACGAAGCAGAGGATGAGGGAGATGTAGAAGGAGGTAAGAGGGGTGGGGTGGTGGGGTGGAGGGAGGTAAGTTATAGGGATGTGGAGGTAGAAGGAGGTAAGTAAGGAGGAGTTGGAGGGAGGTAAGGGGCAGAGGGGGGACGGTAAATGGGGTTATTGGGAGAGGTGGAAGAATGTAAGCCGTAAGATGTCTAATTTACTAACATAACTAATTACTAACTCCACAGGAGCACCTAATTAATAATTAATACAGGAGCACCTAACGAGGAAGAGGATGATGATGTCAGCAGTACTGGAGGAGCAGCAGGTGGAGATGATACAAAACCTGCTGCTGGTGGTGGTGATGGTGGTTGGTTGCATGGTGACCACAGTGAATACGATAGTTTACAAACATCACCCGCCGACGGAAAGGTAACCGCATGGTAACCGAATTGTTCTAGTCGCATGGTAACCGAATTGTAGCCAAGGAAGATAGACCCAGTAGACCTGGTATTGTTCACAATTGACCAAGCTATATCTATATTCCACTTTCCCGCCCAGAATGCGTGGGAGCCGAAGCCAGCAAAACCTGACAAGCCCACTGAGGAGATCTTGGTTGATATGATTGAGTTCACCCATGATTCTGTGATGAGTTTTATTGAGTTTACCATCGCCTGGTTGGATGATAATAGCGGGGATTACAGGTAAGGAAGGGATTCCTGGTAAATCGATATACCGAACCCTCAGTCCTCACAGAGCTTGGTTACGAAATAACCCCCACCCTCGCAGTTCGCGTGCTGGTGAGGGAGGCGTAACTTCGTAAACCCTCACAGAGCTTGCAATTTTATAACCTTCATCTGCTATTCACTGAATAGATGCCGCAGCGTCGCTTCGTGTGTGGCAGATTTTGGCAGAACGAGTTTGAGATACTTCAGAGTTCAGACCCTGACTATCAGACAAAGCTATTTATAACTAAACGGCCCTGTCTGAAGGACCAGTTTGACAATTGAAACACATCAGATACATCAATCTATGATACATCATAGATCTATTATCTCAAAGCAATGTCAGAGTTTAAACAACTCTAACAGCTAACTTCAGGTATGTGAGTGAGGCGATATTCAAGGAACGATATTCTGGAACTCCACCCTTCAGATCTGACAATGATGTCTTGGTAAGCAGCTAACAGACACCATGTTACCATGCAACTAGAAGACTTAAAATCAGACACTGTTACCAGGGGTGGATCCAGGCCGAAGGCCATGTTTATGTTTTGACAGAACGCGACGACGGTGCCGCGAAGCGTCGCCCGAGGAGCTCCGGCGGGGGTCTAGGGGGCGGAGCCTCCGGAAAATTTTGAACTTTTTGGGCAAATTTGAGCAATTTTAACCAATTCTAGGCATTTAAATGTCAAACTTTAGAAGAATAACTTATCGATAGAAACCGTTGAATTGTTCTTCTACTGCTTCTACATTGATAAATCAATTGTAAACAGAAAAATTAAATGAGCTTCGTGAGAAAATTTTGAGAGTTTTGAACGTCAAAACTATGCTTTTCAGACACTTTTTGCTAACAAAGTGGGGGGGGGTGTGCACTGTGCACTAAGGCCGTTTTCAGAGAAGTGAGGGGGTGGGCAGCACCCCCCCACACCCCCTGGTAGATCCACCCCTGACTGTTACCAATGCCATAGTTACGATAAAACAAACCAAGTTGTGTACGGGTTCTCTCGCCCAGCAACCCCCTCCCTCTGATATAAAGGGGGTTACAAATTCTAACGGCATTTCCCCTTGACAGGAAGAAGTGAAACCAAGCTCACCGCCCACCGACGGATTGATACTTCGCTTCACCACAGCTGTCTACTATTTCTGTTTAGGTAAGGAGATGGAGAGGGAGGGAGAGGGGGACTGAGGGAGAGTTAGGAAGCTGGAAGGGAGAGAGTAAGAGAGAAGAAAGTCTAGGAAAATATAGGAAAGCAAGACACCAGAGCACTAACATCCCCCCTATCAGCGAGAACGGAGCTACTATGTTTCCTATTCATGCTTCTTAACCACTTGATGAACGCAACACTAATCTCAATCTTCTATCCTGTCGTCTGTACGTATCAATTTTTAGTAACAACTCTGCTGAGCTTAGATTGACCGGACCCTCGAGTAACCGGATCCTCAATTTACCGTACCCTCAAGTTACTGGACCCTTGAGTTTCCAGACGTATAATTTCCATCAATCTTTCTATCATTTTGTCACTTTGTAGCTCTTTTTCTTAACAGGTTTCCTGTGGGGGATGGTGGCCTTCCCGCGACCCTCGGGGATATTTTGGTACATCACCATTGTGTACTGCAAGTGTTCCATTGTCCTTAAATACATCTTCCAATTCAACATCATAACGGTGAGTTAGATTTAATCTTTGATTACAGCCGAGTACCGGCTGAGAGTTCTCAGTATCAATCATTAGTTACAGGAGTTGTCTACTGCAGTGCAGAGCACTCCCATCTTCACTGTATAAAATGACAAAATACCCAATTTGCCTTCAAAACCCGTTCAGTTTCACTTAATCGGTTCTCCCATAGTGGAACATGTCTGATGAGATGAAGGGTCCGTTGTGGTTGCCCGCCCTGTTTGGCCTCACCAAAACAGACAACCTCCTCCTCGTGGCTATATGGGATCTGCTCATTCTGATGAGTGTCTTCTTCCACAAGGTAATTGGCACTGTAGATTTAGGGTAAACCGGGGAAAATAATAAAGCAAGTCGACTTTGCATCACTTGTATTTGAATTAAACTCTTCACCCTCTGATACTAATCCCCCACAGAGTTGCCTAGAGACGGCTGGTATCTGGAGTCTGTGGTACAACACACACCCCCTCCCAAATTACTAATTCCTCACGTTACAGAGTTGCCTAGAGACGGCTGGAATCTGGAGTCTGTGGTACAACACTCTGGACGATGTACAGGCTGACAGTGACAAGGATATCAAGAAGATGATAACACCAATGAAGGTATTGTGTTGCTAATAGCAACGTCACAACACCATAGCAACTTGCTATGGTGTTGTGACGTCATAGCAACAGTTGCTATAGTGATGAAGCAATCCATCGCCAATCTTGGCCATCCCTGGACTAAAATCGCCCCTGTGAAAGAAGAAACACTCACACCCCCTCTCTCTCTCTCTTCAGAAAAGTAAGAGTACAGACCTGGACCTGGATGAATCCCCGCCATCCACCAGCTCAGTGGGAGGTTCTGTTGTAGAGCATCAGGAGACAATTCTATCAGGTTGGTTACGAAGTCAGCCCTGTTATTATATTATACATAGCTATTATATAACGCAGAGGGCCAGGGGTAATAATTCCATAATACCAATATCTCAGGAGGAAGTAATGATAGTGATACAGAGAGTGGAGGCATGATGGTCGAGACAGTGGATCTGACCATGTTGGCCAAGCTGAACTTTATCATATTCTGGAAACATCTTGTTGACAAGTCCAAGAAGGTATTTGTTTCTTTATCTGGGGGTTGCTATAGTAACCACCAGTTCTTCTACTTCAACCAGTTATATATTTGGTGGTTGCCATAGTTACTATTTGGGGGGAGGGTTGCCATAATAGCCATGAAAGTTAATTTATTTGAAGATTGTCATAGTTTCCTAATTATTTGGGGGTTGCAGTTGATATGTATCGCTATTTTCTTGATCCCCTGTGTTTCAATTCCTACTACCACCACTACAGGATATGCCAAAGGACCTCTACCTGCCCATGCTGATGTGCTCTCTCCTCGCCTTCCTCGTTACAGTACTAGGGTGGAGCGCTTTTGGAAAGGTAGAGGGACAAGACAAAGTGGATGTCAGTGAAATCATATCAACCAACCTTGTACCTTCAGTTTTCCTGGTTAGTACACTGTACTAAATCACACATGTTATTGCACTAAATTTCACACCGAATGTTTACAAAATGGTTACCAAATAGTTAACTTGGTTACCCCCACCCCTCCTCAGATCATCCTGCTGGTACAATTCATGAAGATGATAATCGACAGGATTATCTACCTGAAAATGAGTATGATAGCAAAGTATATCTATCAAGTGATCCTTGTTGTTGGTCTCCACGTCTATCTCTTCATCATACAACCATACATAACCGGAGAGTAAGTTTTGATGCTTTTCCTTATTTGGGCCAAGTACCAGTCCTTCATTGGGTATTTTGTAGCAAGTGACACTCCTTATTTGGGCATGGTATTAATCTAACTTGTTCTCAGGCGGTTTACCTCCGTGAAAGCCTGGGTAGCGTGGTACATCTTCTTCTGCGGTTACTTCACCCTCTCGGCCTTCCAAATTCAAGCAGGATACCCCCGACTAAAGACAGATTCTATCATCCTGAGGACTTACAATTACGTCACTTATGGGATCTATCTGGGTTATTTGGTACGTTCGTCATGTTGGTAATGAAATTACCTCTCCACGCTATTCAATAGCCCACAGATACAATATGCAATAAAAGGGTTGTTACTTTCGTAACCCTCGTTCCGCGAGCCGGCGTAGCAGGATCGCAGCAATCTGGCAATAAAAGTGGTGACTTCGTAACCAAGTGGCTTTGTAACCATTGACACTCGTTGCATTCTATGGAATCTACCATACATTGGGAATGCAACTGGGACCCGGTTTACATGGTTATTCTGTCGAACACATGTCTTGAAGGGTAATATAACTGGGAGTTATGTTCCCCATCAAGTCTAGAATAAAACTATATGCGGTGTTATCTAGTCAGATCAGATCATGTGATACAAGGTGTTTGATTTGAGTTAGGAGAGAGAGGGAGAGTGAGAAATGGAGAATATTTTTGTGAGATGAGGGCATCATTCCACAGAAGTCCACCGTTCTTTCAAGTCTGTCAAACTATGTTAGTCAGTTTGGGTTATGTGGTTAAAAGCAGTACAGGGTGCAGGTGAGATCGTTTCACAACTAATAAACCACCCCTGCTGATGTTTCTCGCAGTCTACTGTCATGGTACAACAGATAATTCATCCCTATATGTTTTCAGTGCCCATTGCATTCACCCCTTTCATAATTCATAATAGCAAGAAAATGTAGACTCAGTATTCAGCTTTGTAACACACCAACTCCAAGTCCCATAATCCCAAAAGGGATCACCAGTCCCCTTCCTAACTTTCATATTCCCAATCCCAAGACGGTCCCCTTCCTAACTTCCACAATCCCAATTCCAGGCCGTCCCCTTCCTAACTTCCTAACGTAAAGGAGGGTTAGAACATAACAATTCTAACTTTCATAATCCCAATTCCAGGCGTTTTCCCGTCCTATTCCTAACTTTCCTAACCCCAATCCTCCAGACAGTCCCATTCCTAACTCCAGTAATCCCAATTCTAGGCTGTCCCATTCCTCTGGGAGTTAGAAGTACTGCTAAACTGGGTGTGCACTGAGACAACACTAACTCTTGACTACTGGATAAAATATAGCGATATCAAGTGTAACCTGTTCAAACTAAAATGCTGGCAGGTACGTGGCTTTTTATATGTTCCCATTGACAGGAACCGACCGAATCAGGAAATACTGGTCCCTGATTGGCTAATAACCAGGCACGTGACCTAAATAACGAAGTCTGGTTGGTTGTTTACTTGTGTCGGTCGGTTACTGTCAACTGTATCCTATATTTAAAACTGAGGAAGTTTATTTCTCAGATTTAAAACTCATTTAAAATGGCACATGGTGTCTCACCACTCACCAAGATAGTATCTCTCTCTCTCTCTCTCTACCTATTTCTCCTTCTTTTTTCTTCGATTAATAGCACCAGACTCAAGTGATCATGTCAGACGCTAAGCTCTCTAAACACGAAAGAGATATCATATAATGTGACATGGTATTGACAGCGCACATGGGTATCTCTCACCCTGAAATATAATTTTAACTTTTATATGAACCATGTCTCAGTTTCATGGTTCCAAACTACTAAGCAGTCCAATGACCAATAGAAAGTCCGGGAACCATCATCCTCTCAAAAATATACGTTCTCTTTCCAAAAACTAAAAACACGAGTCCTCTTTCATCACCATTTTCTCTTATTCTTTATCACAACTTTACCCAGGTTACCACAATATCTCTCAGGTAACCTACGAATCGACATACACACTTGGCGAGAAACAGCCCGCCTACATGAAATATGGGATCGGAGGGGCGATTGTCCTCCTTCTAATTCTCATCATCTGGTTCCCACTGTTGTTCATGAGTGTCGTGACGACCAACTCAATACCTAATCCACCGACGGGGTTCGCTTGTTCGCTGTCAATTAGTGGTTTGGAGCCTCTTGTTAGTGTCCGGGTTGCTCAGATGCCTGAACCAATGACTGATGACGAGCTGTCGGAACTACAGAGAATTGTCGGACAGAAAAACAACAAGTAAGTTTTACTGTTTATTTCTCGATTTCTCTCCCTTCTGCCATCCCTCTCCCTCTGTCTACCCCGTCACCGTATGTTACCATGGTCACCACCCCTCAGTTACACAGGAAGATCTGCCAACTATACAGAGTTTGTTAAGAGATTCCGGAGTCCGGACGTGGTCAAGTTGGATATTTATACGGACAGTACCACACTGTGGGAAGTCTCACCTGCAGCTGTTACCTCACTCAAAAAACTACTTAGTAAGTTAAACATTGTTATTTGCTACCTCACTTAGTGACTTCATCTAACAACTACTTAGTAATTACTTTCAACTTTGTGACGCATTCTAAAAACTTTATTTAGTTGGCGATTATACTAAATTAGCGCACCCATCTGGTGGGCCCTCAAGCATAAGAATATCTTCCTGCGTCACTAGCTATCGCATCACATGATATATGACGTCACATAGTGACCTATTATCTGTTTTCTGTTTTTCTCGCGATATTATTTACGCGTACGCATTGAACAGCTTGCCCTGTCAGAAAAGATAAAAAAGGGGATGAGAAAACTAAAAGGACATGTCTCGAGAGATATCTCATGGGAACAAATAACTAGTTATCATGTTATCCAGTGTCACATGTACAATACCTCTAGGTTACCCGGTATCACATGAGCCATATCTCCTGTCACGGGGGTAGACCTGTCACAAATCTGCTGACCTCTTTCCTCTGAGTCTAACCAGATGGTTAGACCCCCCGCTCCTCAACATTGTAGTACCCATGAGATATCTTAGAGAAACATGTAGTATTTTGAGTGATGATAGACATGTGACCTTTTTAATATGTTAACTCGTGTGGCATTGTGGCGAGACAATACAGACATATTGTGTATTGTTTGACTACTCATCTGTCAATGTCACAATGTATTCCCCCCTTTTGTTTTTCTCTAACCATGGTGCTAAATTTTATCTCTCTACTTCACAATCTCGCGGTATCCTACCACAATTTTTATTTCCTACCCTACCATTACAGCTGTCATTTCAGCTACCTTTATCGGGAAAACATTTAGAACAGGTGAATAACAAAGTCAATGGATCGTTAAATATCACCGTCCACGGGCTCCGCCAACGTAGCATGCTCGCCACAATAACAGGTGGCACCCAAAATTACAGGTGGCACCCAACGACAGGTGGCACCCTACCACAATTTTCATTTCTAATAGTTCACCACTATCTAGGTGACCCGAAGGAGATAATCCCGTATTTGACGATGCGATTTGATTGGTCTATAACACGGGATCCAGAGAGTTCTACGGCGGACAAGGTTGTCACGGGAACTACAGAGATTGATATCCGGGACAGGATGGAGGGAGAAAAAGGTATATTAAGATTTTCTTTGTGGGTTAAGGGGGGACACCGGGTCAAGTAGCTCTTTCGTGGTTAGAGCGGTCCACTTGCTCGACCCTTTCTCACCGCGAATATCAAATATATTTGACATAAATGAATTGTAAAGGAGGGTTACAACATAACAAGGAGTGGTCTAGTCCACTCTGTCAGGCCAATGTTCCCACGGTTCTCGCCACTTGCGGGGTCTGACCAATGCTCTGACAGGGTCCACCCGAGCCCCAATTCTTAGAAATTTTGCAAAATCCTGCATCACAAAACTATGCATATTCCTTGTTATGTTCTAACCCGGCGCCCGAAACACAGTATAACTAGGCCAACATCCTCCCCAAAACAGGACAAAGATTTGTGGACCGGCAGAAATTCTACAAACTGATAAAGGACTGTGACGTCACTCATCCCCTGACCGTCTCCCAACTCATCCCCACCTTCCTCCTCGCGGGAGAAACGGGCAATTCAGAAGAACTGTTCCTATTCCCTGACAACACCACAAATACATACAACAAGAAGACGGTAGAGTTGTCCTTGGTGAAATCTCTAGCGGCTGACCCGGATAAGTGTTACTTGTGGAGTGGGTATTATTGGAGTTTTAATCAGAAGAGTGGTTTCTTGGAGCCGTTCAGAAACTCTACACGTACGTTTCATTTTAAAATCCTCATTTCTTACCTCGAATCAACAGATTGAAATCTTTGGAAGATATATTCAGGATGGCATTTTGAGTTAGATAGTTAATTTAAACTGTTACTGAATCTAAAACTTCCCTCTCTTACAGAGCTCAGTACGAACAAGGCCCAGTTCTACGTATTCTCGGAACGGATCGTCAGTTCTCAGTACCAGTTGATTGCAAGTTATGGAGTGATCGGACTTTACATCTCCGTTGTTTTAGTCCTCTTCAAGTTCATCAGGTTTATGGTTAGACCCCCCGCTCCTCAACATTGTAGTACCCATGAGATATCTTAGAGAAACATGTAGTATTTTGAGTGATGATAGACATGTGACCTTTTTAATATGTTAACTCGTGTGGCATTGTGGCGAGACAATACAGACATATTGTGTATTGTTTGACTACTCATCTGTCAATGTCACAATGTATTCCCCCCTTTTGTTTTTCTCTAACCATGGTGCTAAATTTTATCTCTCTACTTCACAATCTCGCGGTATCCTACCACAATTTTTATTTCCTACCCTACCATTACAGCTGTCATTTCAGCTACCTTTATCGGGAAAACATTTAGAACAGGTGAATAACAAAGTCAATGGATCGTTAAATATCACCGTCCACGGGCTCCGCCAACGTAGCATGCTCGCCACAATAACAGGTGGCACCCAAAATTACAGGTGGCACCCAACGACAGGTGGCACCCTACCACAATTTTCATTTCTAATAGTTCACCACTATCTAGGTGACCCGAAGGAGATAATCCCGTATTTGACGATGCGATTTGATTGGTCTATAACACGGGATCCAGAGAGTTCTACGGCGGACAAGGTTGTCACGGGAACTACAGAGATTGATATCCGGGACAGGATGGAGGGAGAAAAAGGTATATTAAGATTTTCTTTGTGGGTTAAGGGGGGACACCGGGTCAAGTAGCTCTTTCGTGGTTAGAGCGGTCCACTTGCTCGACCCTTTCTCACCGCGAATATCAAATATATTTGACATAAATGAATTGTAAAGGAGGGTTACAACATAACAAGGAGTGGTCTAGTCCACTCTGTCAGGCCAATGTTCCCACGGTTCTCGCCACTTGCGGGGTCTGACCAATGCTCTGACAGGGTCCACCCGAGCCCCAATTCTTAGAAATTTTGCAAAATCCTGCATCACAAAACTATGCATATTCCTTGTTATGTTCTAACCCGGCGCCCGAAACACAGTATAACTAGGCCAACATCCTCCCCAAAACAGGACAAAGATTTGTGGACCGGCAGAAATTCTACAAACTGATAAAGGACTGTGACGTCACTCATCCCCTGACCGTCTCCCAACTCATCCCCACCTTCCTCCTCGCGGGAGAAACGGGCAATTCAGAAGAACTGTTCCTATTCCCTGACAACACCACAAATACATACAACAAGAAGACGGTAGAGTTGTCCTTGGTGAAATCTCTAGCGGCTGACCCGGATAAGTGTTACTTGTGGAGTGGGTATTATTGGAGTTTTAATCAGAAGAGTGGTTTCTTGGAGCCGTTCAGAAACTCTACACGTATGTTTCATTTTAAAATCCTCATTTCTTACCTCGAATCAACAGATTGAAATCTTTGGAAGATATATTCAGGATGGCATTTTGAGTTAGATAGTTAATTTAAACTGTTACTGAATCTAAAACTTCCCTCTCTTACAGAGCTCAGTACGAACAAGGCCCAGTTCTACGTATTCTCGGAACGGATCGTCAGTTCTCAGTACCAGTTGATTGCAAGTTATGGAGTGATCGGACTTTACATCTCCGTTGTTTTAGTCCTCTTCAAGTTCATCAGGTTTGTGTGCCAGCATGTTTGTGTCAGTTTGTGTCTGTGTGTCATTCTGTTTGTTTGTGTCAGTGTGTTTGTGTCAGTGTGTTTGTTCTTACCTAAACTCTAAAGGAAAGTTTCTATTCCAAATTTGATATTTTACACAACTCTCACTCCCCCAGATTGGTGATAACAGACAGCTCAACGAGGATCATCTTCCAAGAGATGCCATGCCCAGATCTGATCATGTCCCTTGTCTCCTCCACCGAAATGGTCCGATCCCAGCGGGAGTTTGTCCTGGAGCAGGTACTGTACCGGAAATTGTTGCTCCTCTATCGGTCCCCAGAAACTCTTATCGTATGGACCGGACGTCACAGACGGCTGAAAGAAGAATAGCACGTTTTATACAAAAAACTGGAAATAATCAATGGTATATAAGTGAACAGGTTGATTTGTTTTTAATTTAAACTTAAATTCCACAGATAAGAGTGTGTTCCTGGTTTTTTGTGTTTTCTTATTATATTATATATTATCTAGGGTTCAATTGTGCACTGTGAAGAAAGCAGTGTAATAATAATGTGTGTTAAAGTTTATGTTTAATGTAGTGGTTAATTAATTACATAATTAACTACAAAATTATACATTTAGCAAGCTGGTTTTGCAATGTTTAGAGTTTCCTTTTTAGTACATCTCATTTGTGTTTTCTGGACCTGATCATCCAGGGCCCAAATTTATTTACTTTAACCCGGAGTTTACTAACCTCTCATACTTCGAACATCGTATAGGTTCATGACTCCAAATATGACATGCTCAACGAAGAGCTGCCGGTTTGGTTTGGAACATAGAGCTGGCCCGAACAAGGGGAGTGGGCATCTGTCACACGAAGCAAATAGGTGGCAATGGGACCAGGGTGTGGCGGATAACTTGTTACTAGGAAAATGAGGTAATTGTTGATTGACCCCCCCCCCTCGTTTGACCCACCTTCTTCTCAAGAGAAGGGATGCAATGAGGCCATGTATATTTATTTGAACCCACAGTAGTACTCGATTCTAGGTATTTTGATGCACGTGGTCCCATGCAAACAAAACGAAGAGTAGCTCGAGGTAGCGTTGATTTTTTGGGGTTTATTTTTGTTCCTCCGAGTTAGATCTCGCGAGGAGAATTGAGAGTATCAGTAGTGAGTATATTTCTCTCTTTCCCTCCCTCTTTCTCTCACACACGTGTCTATGGTTAAACTTTCAACCTTAATCCAAAAACTTGAGCTTTGAGTAGGTATAGAAGTTGCAATATCAAGCTGGGAGAGAATAGAGAACGGGCAAGCGAGATGGAAATTAGCAATAAGAAGAATACCCCATCCCCACTATCAATCTACTTCCTCTCTCACGTGACCGCGACCACTTTTAAATCTCTCGCGTGCCGGACTTTTTCATTTATCTTTAGTTGGCTGTTTCTTTTGTAATGAAACTGTTTTAAAAAACTGTTTTACTGCATTTTTCATCAAGGTGGTTGTTTTCAGTTTTCCCCCCGGAAATCGCACCGCCGGCAAATATTTATCTGTCACCGTTCTTGATAAAAAGAATATATCATGTGTCCGTCTAGACACTATATAGTACATAACGTTCTGCACGCAGTGCAAACGCGCCATATACGCTC
>AVPN01000193.1:50596-64652 GCA_000695325.1 Pleurobrachia bachei | reverse complement strand
GGGGGGGGGTTTGATGTGATGATTAAGTCCGAGATACTTGTGTACAATGTACGGTATACCTCTTTAGTACAAGCTATCGTTTTGTTTAAAAAGTTATATATGAACTTTTTAAACAAAACGATAGCTTGTACTAAAGAGGTTTGAAGGGAGAAGAAATAATAAGACTTACCTTTGAAGATTTATCATCATCACTCTTGTTTTCAAATACCAGCTCGTCATCTTCCTCCTCATCCTCCTGATTTGCTTTCTCGTCGTCCCCATTCACCTGTACACATGTGTTTATGAAGGGGCACATATGATATGTGTTTTAAATGAAGGAGCACTCCCCTTGACATACATGTGTTTATGAAGGAGCAATCCCTTGGACAAAGATTTTTTATGAAGGAGCACTTGTGTCGAAACATTTGATAACAGGTACTTAACGAAATACATACCCTAGCTAAGAAATACCAACTAAACTACCTACTAAAGTGCGTTTCAAACGACTTGACCTGAGATTCCTGGAAATTCAGGATCTCCCTTTAGTAAATACCTGAATTTCCAGGAATCTCAGGTCAAGTCGTTTGAAACGCACTTTAAACTAAAGTAGACAGATCTGAACGATACCTTTTTCTTCTCTTTCTTCTTTTTCCTTTTTGCCCTCTTTTTCTCCTTTGACTTTCTCTTCGTCTCTTCCTCCGCAGCTATCTCCGCACACAATCTTTGGGCATTCCTGAGAGAGGAGGCGTCAATATTGAGAATTCATCTGTTTAGTGTTTTGGGCTAAAATCCAAGTTTTGTCAAAGAGAATTTACTAGATTTTGGGATGATTTTAGTTGTGCGGCACGGAAAGTCAATCGACTGCGGAAAAAATAGAACTAGAAGAACTAAAAAGAAAACAGGGTACCTTGCAGCTGTCGCCTCCTTCGCCTTCTTAGCTTTGATAATCTTCTCCAGGCAACGTGTTCGGTGAGGAAGGAGATCGAGATTTTGGGGGCATGGTCCCATCAGACACTTCTGACATTCCGCGTCACTAAATAGAGAGAGTTTTCATACTAAGTTATAGTAACCTGTCTTTTCTGGAATAACTGTCAGGGAGATTCATTTCAGGGGTAATTCTATTGAGAGATTAATAGGGTGATTGTTGGGGGGTGTTTCCTACCTAGGTAGATGTTTAACAATACTAAGAAGCCAATCAACCAGCTCGACGTGGCCGTTACGGAAGGCAGCGACAAGGGGCGTGACACCACGGAGATCCTGAGACTCGGCATCCGCTCCAAATTGGAGGAGCAACATGCAGATCTTGAGATGACCCTGATGAGAGAGGTGTGAAGTTAAAGGTATCCTTGTAAAACCTTTGTAACTCAGAATATATTGGCTGTTAATTGTTATTACATAACGAGGGCCATACTGTGTCATAAAAATTAAATTCAAACGGTAGTATTAAATTAAATTAAATTAAAAACAACGGTAGTATTTACGGTCTATAATCATGGCATAAAAGCCCCTCCCCTTGTCAATAATGTTTTATCTGGTTAAAATGCAGTGAAAGGATGTCAGTACCTCTTTTGAGGATAGAAAGAAGGGCGTATACCCTTTCTTCGTTCGATTCTCAACATTTGCCCTTCTCTGGAGGAGCAGCGATGCGAGTTCCACATGTCCCTTTTCAGCCGCGAGAGTCAGGGGGTTCTCGCGGGAGTTGGGGAAGTTAGCGTTAACACTACAACCGTGATCCAGGAGGAGAGCTACCACACCCACGTGGTTCTCCCGGCATGCCTTGAGGAGAATTCAGCGTTCAGAGAGGGGAGTTTAGGAGTACACAAGGGGAGTTTAGGAGTTAACAGGGGATTTTAGGAGTTAACAGGGTAGATTAAAAGTTTGGGAAGACTGTGAAGATGATAAACAGTTTCTAAACATGTTTTAACACATCTTTACCACATATTTATTAACCTGAAAGAGTGGCGTGATCCCTGTCTTTGTTCTGCAGTTGATATTAGCCCTGTGCATTAACAACAACTCAGCAACATTGGCATGACCTTTCCAGCAGGCCATAAAAAGGGGCGACTGTCCATAGTTGTCAGGCATTTCAACGTCCGCCCCAGACTCCAGGAGCAGCTTTGTCACCTGTGGGATGGAGAGGTTTATTAGGGGAGAGGGGGTAACAAACAAACAATCAAACAAATAAAGAAAATAAGAAACAAACAAACAAACAAACATGTCCAAACTAACTAACTAACACAAACAAACAAACAAAGAAACAAAGAAACAAACAAACATAGACAAACAAACAAACAAACAAACCCATCTCTCAGTTGACTCATCTCTCACGGACAAACACAAACAAACAGACAAACAAACAGACAAACAAGCAAACAAACAAACAAATATAGACAAACAAACACACAAACAAACAAACAAACAAACAAACAAACAAACAAACAAACAAACAACTAAACACACATAAACAAACAAACAAACAAACAAACAAACAAACAAACCCATCTCTCAGTTGACTCATCTCTCACGGACAAACACAAACAAACAAACAGAGCAACAAACAAACAAACAAACAAACAAACAAACAAACAAACAAACAAACAAACCTGGAAGTGGCCCTCTCGAGTTGCCTCCATCAGAGGTGTGCACCCTGTCTTTGTCTGGTGATCAACGTTAGCTCCACGGGATAACAGCAGCTCAACAATCTTATTGTGACCCTGAAAGATAATGGTGACTTTTAAGCTACCCTGAACATCAATGAAAATGTTAAAATAAGAAGACGACCATGAGGAAGTGGGGGGAGTTGAACAGCAAGAGAGGGTTACCGGGGGTTAACTTTACCCTCTGAGGGTAAAGGGTAACATGGGGGTACATACCTTCCAACAAGAGAGTGTAAGAGGAGTATCATCGTTACTCCCAGAGGGCGTGTCAATCTCAGCACTGTACTCCAATAACAGCTTGGTGACCTGGAGAGAAAATGTGATGGCATTTGAACGTGAAATAACAATAAATCAATACAGGATAAAATCTTTATGTATAAAACTGGATTAAAACCTCGATTATCATACAGCCCCCCTTACCCCCAAACAACCTTGGTAACGAAGTAACCCCTTGCCAGTGCGTGCGAAGGTCGCGATACCAATAAACATTACCTCATAGTGTCCCTCTCTCGCAGCAAGCATTAGTGGAGTACACCCCGCTTTGTTGTGGTGCTCAATGTTACTGGTATGCTGGAGGAGCAGCTTCACCACGTCATAGTGTCCTGGGAGAGAGATTATTTACCATTTACTATGACCGGACTCAGGACTCCTGAGTGGTATATTAGAGAGACAGGAAAAGCGTAGTGAGGATCAAAAAAACTAATTCATTCGGGTAAAGCCTGAAATCAAAACTTCCAAGACATTCAAGTTTCAACTAGGATGATACTTGATACTAGATTTTTATTTTACTTAGTGCGACAATGACATAAATTGAAATGTGAATCTAAACATCAGAAAAAGTTTTCTGATTTGGTTTGTTTTCTGAGAAAACAAACCAAAATTAAGGTTTTAAACCGCTATCTTGTTTTATCTTGATCTCTAACGAACCATCACGAAGTGCGCTGTTATGAAATAAAATGACAGTGTTTCACCTCTTACCTTTCCAACAAGCGAGAGTTAGCGGAATATTGTTCTTACCTTTCCAACAAGCGAGAGTTAGCGGAATATTGTTCTCACTTCCAGATGGGACATTGACCTTGGCACCCGACTTTAGCAGCCAGTGTGCCACCTTGTAGTGACCCTCTCGGGCTGCCAACATCAGCGGGGTACAACCGTCCTTGGTCCTGGGAGAGAAATAAGAGGATTAGTTGGAGAGAGGAGGATTTAATTAGGAGGAGAGTTTACTAATTGTGTATTTTCACCGGACCACCTGTTTTATGCTATTGCTCCACCCCTGATGAGATATACTTGAAATTTTGAGGTCAGAAAAAACTCGACATGATCTATATGATGTCTCTATCCCATCAGAATGTGGAGCAATGACCATGGAAAAACCCAAGTGAGGGCTATTGTTGCTTCTTACCTGTGCTCTATATCAGATTTATACACCAGAAGGAGCTTTACAACTTCGTGATGGCCCTTCCAGCATGCGCTTGTCATGGGAATATCATTGTTGGAGCCAGAGGGCGTATTAACCTCCGCGTTCGCAACCAAAAGACACCTGACGGGAGATAGGGGGTTTAAATAAAGGAGGTAGTGTTCATCTGTTCCGCGAAGGGGGCTGGACTATGAGGGGGAGACACGCTACAAAAATAACAAATCATAATAAAACGGGTAGGGAAAGGGGAGATTAAAAACAGGATGGGAAAGGGGATTAAACAACAGGGATTAAAAAATCACTACTTACTTGGCCACATCAACATGTCCCCCGAGCGCTGCGAACATGAGAGGTGTGAATCCTTCCTTGGTCCGGTGTTCCACGTTGGCACCATGTTCGAGCAGTAGTTTAACGACCTAGAACAGTGTAAGTAAAACGAGCTATAGTGTTAGTTAGACACCCCTTCTCACACACCCTCTTGATTTGGTCATTCAAAAAGAAGCTATACAATCTTTACAGCACATATTGGAGAAACTTTTGCCAGATAACTGTTGTGCAGACGACAGACAAGCGTTGTCTCGAACATCAGCTGTTGCAGTGCAGCAGAGGTCAGCTGCTGGGAGCCTGCTCGAGATGGTTGCTATATCTGATCAAAGTGGAGCGCGCATTTAACTCTTGGTGAGCGCACTTTACTCCACTCACAAAGGGAGCCTTCGCGCGCTCCTGACAAAATCCCGCGCCCTCTCTCTGTGTGTCACACTTACCCCCTCATGGCCTTTCCAGCACGCGAAAGTCAGGGGAGAGTCTTTGTTGGATTCGGATTCCACGTTAACTTGAGATTTCTTGTCTAGTAACAGCTTGGCGACCTAGAGGGAGGTAGTTTGGTTAGGGTGAGCCATGGGGGTGATCACATGGATGTGTAGAAATTGGGATATCGTAAAATGTCAAGAAATAGATGGATAGAGTGTGGGACAGTAAAATACACATGAAGAGAGAAAGAGAGAGAGAGAGAGAGAGAGAGAGATAGAGATAGAGATAGAAAGAGAGAGAAAGAGAGAGATAGAGATAGAGAAAGATAGAGAAAGATAGAAAGTGCAAGTTAGGGTAAGAACAAAGATAGAAAGACCCACGACATACCGCTCGATGTCCCGTGAGCGATGCAAACATCAGAGCAGTGCATCCATCCTTGGTGTGGTGTTCAACGTTTGCACTGTACTCTAGTAGCAACTTAACGATCTGTTCATTGCCCAATGTGCACGCCCAGGTTAGTGCACTGTCATACGTTGTATCTGAAATAGAGTTGTGTGGTTATTTGAGTTGTATCTGAAAGAGAGTTGTGTGGTTATATTTGAGATATAAATTATAAAGCAAGGTACGGGGACGAGGATAAATCCAATGTCGGGGTGCTGATATATCCCGTTTCTGCCACGGTCCTTTCGGTACAGATTTCTCTGCATCATAACCTTATTGGGAAATAACACTGCTTATCCCAGAGCGATTATTGGGGAAGTTGGTTTGGCGGGGTTGAATAAGGAGGGGGGAGTGACTTAGAAATGTGAGTATAAGTGGGGAGATTTTATGACGTAAAGGAGAGGAATGAGGTAGTTAAATACATGTCAAAAGCAAAAGGTCCGGATTGCTCAATCATGTGTCTATTCTGTCTCAGAACCTAACTAACAACTCTAAGAGAATCCGATTTTGAAAAGTTAAAAGGTTTTTAGGTTAAAAACCCCTCGACACCCCCTCCCCAAAAATTAACGGGGAGAGATAAATCATTGACACACGTTTACCTGTAGGAGCATCTATCTCAGCGCCGCGGTCCAGTAATAACTTTGCGACGGATACGTGTCCTTGGCTACACGCTTCCAATAGTGGTGTGTTTCCTGTTGGGTTGTTCAATTGCGTCACGAAATATATTACAAGAAAATGACAAGTTTTACAACGAAACAATCAAAAAAAATTCCACAGCAATTAAAAAATCGAGTAATGAAACTAGCAAGATCGGCTAGTACTGACCAAAAGCCGAACCGAACTTGAAAATCGTAAACCGTCTGTTTCAAAGCTATTATACTGACCCGTGGAGTTGCGATGATTAACACTTGCCCCGCTCTCTAAAAGCAGCTCCACTATGTCCTGTTTACCCTGTCTACATGCCAGCGATAACATCTCATCGATCGATACCTGGAAACATAATGAGGTGGGTGAGGTCAAAACTTAAAATATATACGATCTTAACATACTATTTTTGTGTCAATGGTATCAAAATAACCAAAAATTCTCATGTTATTTGAAACATGTATGAGGGGTCCAGCCCTAAAAACGACCAGACAATCCGCCAAAATCAGGGTATCGATGGCATTTTTAGGACTGGACCCCCTTGTTGGGCACTATTGTACCTGTAGTCTTGATTTTCCAACAAAAATAATACCCAGGAACCGACCGAAACAAGTAACAACCAATCAGAACTCATTATTTATGTAATGTGACTGGTTATCAGCCAATCAGGGACCAGCATTTCCTCATTCGGCCGGTTCCTGAATAACTCCTACCTCAGCAGTAACCGACCGAATAAGGAAATACTGGCCCCTGATTGGATGATAACCAGTCACGTGACCTTAATAAGGTGTTCTGATTGGTTGTTAACACCTACCTCAGCAGTATCGTGTACCACGACCTCTCCTTCATCTCCAGATTCAGTCATCTTCTCTCTGTCTCTCTCTGTATTACATATCACTAAACTAGTAAGGTTACATGATTTTGAGGAGGTATATTGCAGAATAATATGATATAATAATATGGTATTGACTATTGAGGTGCTGAGATTTAAACTCTGGAGGTTGTAGTGAGTAATCTATTTGCTACAGGTCGACGAAAAACTTGGTCAGATAAAAGTAATTTTAACCATATCCGAGAGCTACACAATATGAATCATGCAATGCAGGACGCCATATACTTTTAGGGATTAAATGTTCATAAAGGGGCTTTACATGAACATACCATTATTAGGCCACCACAGTTTGGTTTTGTAATTCGCAATTTAACTCAGATATCAAAAACATTAATTTCATTTAGAGCTTAAGAAATGAACCATTCAGAACCTTTTAGAATATATTACGTAAAAGCAAGCAAGGCAGGGGCCGCTCAGATTAATATGGATGTCACGGTGCTGATCTCCGTTTTTTAGTCACCAAATTTAGGTGTTTCAATAATGGTTTGTTCTTTCGATAAACATATATCCCAGCTGCATAACAAGATTATGCTCTTGTGTATATCTCAAAAAAAGATCAAATTCACAGCTTGGTAACAAATCGGTTGCGTCGTGACCGGGGGTTTGAATCCTGAACCTACTGTATGCGAGGCGAGTGGTTAACCACAACACAACAACCATAACAGAATTAGTAGCATGCCAGGAAAACTACAAAACTGAGCAATATAGGATATAAAATCCTTGCTCCACTAAGAATGGAAGCGTCTGGAGTAAAAACCCTGATGGAAAGGACTCCTTTCAAAGGAGTGGAGTAGGGTGCGTCATTTTGCAACAAAGTTTTCCGATTTGACTGAAACCTTCCCAGAATTTGTGGACAGGTACACAAAGAAGGACTGTGAAGTTTCAGCCCTCTACTCCAACTCCTTACGGGTACAAAATTCTTTTTATGCGCATGGGAAGTGTTACTTCCCGCGCACCCATTTTGGCCCATTTTTACCACTTTAGGGCATCCAAAAAATCTACAAAAATTTCTAGTTGCTTCTTGGATTGCTGAGAGTTGTTTATATGTCAAATAAAA
The DNA here is from genome assembly GCA_000695325.1 of Pleurobrachia bachei. Taxonomy (NCBI): domain Eukaryota; kingdom Metazoa; phylum Ctenophora; class Tentaculata; order Cydippida; family Pleurobrachiidae; genus Pleurobrachia; species Pleurobrachia bachei. The sequence goes on along the minus strand of AVPN01000193.1, from coordinate 56,814 downwards.
GCATTTAAACGATTTTTGTAAAAAAATGATTTAATTTTTCTTCATTTTTGGCAGGCTCGCACTTGAAATTTTTAGAAGTTTTTAGTACTAAAAATTTCTAAAAATTTCCAAAAATTTCCTAAAATTTCCATTAATTTCCATTAATTTCCATTTACCAAAAACTTCTAAAAATTTCCATTTTCCATAAATTTCCATAAATTTCCAAAAATTTCCAAAAATTTTTAAAAAATTCCAAAAAATTCCAAAAATTTCTAAAAATTTCTAAAAATTTCCAAAAATTTCCTAAAATTTCCATTAATTTCCATTAATTTCCATTTACCAAAAACTTCTAAAAATTTCCATTTTCCATAAATTTCCATAAATTTCCAAAAATTTCCAAAAATTTTTAAAAAATTCCAAAAAATTCCAAAAATTTCTAAAAATTTCTAAAAATTTCCAAAATAAAATTTCCATTTGCCAAAAAAGTGGGTATCGATGGAAATTTTTAGGGTTGAACCCCCCCCGGAGGTTATAGTGAGTAATCTATTTGCTACAGGTCGACGAAAAACTTAGTCAGATAAAAGTAATTTTAACCATATCCGAGTGCTACACAATATGAATCATGCAATGCAGGATGCCATATACTTTTAGGGAGTAAATGTTCATAGAGGGGCTTTACATGAACATACCATTATTAGGCCACCACAGTTTGGTTTTGTAATTCGCAATTTAACTCAGATATCGAAAACATTAATTTCATTTAGAGCTTAAGAAATGAACCATTCAGAACGTTATACCTTTTAGAATATATTACGTAAAAGCAAGCAAGGCAGGGGCCGCTCAGATTAATATGGATGTCACGGTGCTGATCTCCGTTTTTTTTAGTCACCAAATTTAGGTGTTTCAATAATGGTATGTTCTTTCGATAAACATATATCCCAGCTGCATAACAAGATTATGCACTTGTGTATATCTCAAAAAAAGATCAAATTCACAGCTTGGTAACAAATCGGTTGCGTCGTGACCGGGGGTTTGAATCCTGGACCTACTGTATGCGAGGCGAGTGGTTAACCACAACACAACAACCATACCAGAATTAGTAGCATGCCAGGAAAACTACAATTTAACTGAGCAATATAGGATCTCAAATCCTTGCTCCACTAAGAATGGAAGCGTCTGGAGTAAAAAACCTGATGGAAAGGACTCCTTTCAAAGGAGTGGAGTTTCTAGTAGAGAAGGTGTAGGTGTAAGGTTTTTGACGAATAGGTCTGCGAGCTTCTTCTAAAACACGTTGGTCCTTGGAGCCGCGAGTTCTTAAGATCGAGTAAGTATGACACCAGTTGTTGAAAACACAAGTGGGGTGGATGTTGCAACTACTCTTGCATCATAATGTAGCACTTTTTCTTGCATGGGTGTTAACAATCTTGTAGGGGGACCAGAGGTTGCACAGTGTTCTATTTAACACCTTATAAATGAGCATAATAGTAACTGACTTAATGCCCAGGCAGCCATCCTTCGTGCTTCCGAAGAAATATTTGTTGTCACAAAGCCTGCCCGAGAGCCGCTGTCTGAAACATTATGAAAAGGACTGACTCAATACAATCCGTTCATCCTTGGGCGACCTTATTTTCTTTCCTTTCCCTCAAGCTTCATATCACTTTGTATCCTAGAAAGCTAGAGAAGTACTTACTGCAGGGGCGGTTCTGCCATGCGGACGATGCGTCCGCGTCCGCATTTTTACTTAGAATCGTGGAGAGAAAAAGAAAAAATTCAAGGAAAAGGTACAATTTTTCTCAAATTTCGATGTTTTGAACTTGAGAGTGGAAGTGCCTTGTGCTCCCGGCAGATACTTTCTACAGTCGACTAACCATAAGCCTCTTCTATTTGGAAAATCTGACATAAATTTTGTACGAGAACGCTCCCCCGCGGGGGGCCGGAGCCCCTCGAGGTCCGAGGATCTGGACTCAAAAAGTTGCATGAAATGTAATGGGATTGGGGAACGGTGGGGAAATGCATGTGTAAAGGACTTGATTGATGACAGATATGATTTATTCTAGTTGGTTTCTCGAGATGTATTTATTGGAGCTTACAAGATTACAAGATTACAATCTTGTAATCTTATTTATTGGAGCTTCCTTTGAATGGGCTTGGCAATTCGTGATTTGTGTATGATTCCATTTTTCAAGCGATTCCAAGTAGACCCCACCGCTTTAGAAAGTCGTTAATTTTAGCATATATGTAACTCTCAACACGGCTTGAAAGAAGACCGGGGAGGACAAAAATGAAAAATTATGGAAATCGCGCGCGAAAATTAAAATTTTGGGCCGGCCAGGCCTGAGTTTTTCAAATCAGAAATTAGACCTAGCGCCGCGCACGCGCGCTTCAAAATGCAGAGCATATTATTATTCCTGGCGGCGGCATGAAAATAGTCCCGCGTCCTCGCAGAGACCAGACAACTGGTCGTTTTACCGATGTTTGCCTGTACAAATTAACGACTGTCGTATTTTGAGGATTAGTAAAACATTACCAAAATGGGGTCACAGCCACAACAATGCAGTGGGGGGACCCAAAATAAATACAGTTCTCAAGCTATAACTCTTCTCTCAAAGTACAAACACTCCCAGCTAATTGTAGTAGTAGATACAGAGAGGCACCCTACAAAACAAGTGTAGTTCAAATGCTGAAGTCACCATACTTGTCCAAAAACCCAATAATATTCAACACAGGGACCCATTTTATGATGCAGAAAAAAACTGGCTGCAGGTTTGCCTGAATAAACTTGAGAAAATCAGCGATCAAACATGAAAACACGCACACTCGGATCTACATTGCAAGCTGGTGAGGTTACCATGGTAATGGTTACTATGATAACGAAGTTAACGGTTACCATGGTTACCATGCTGCACATGATATTGGGTGTGTGTGCGTGCAGTAAAATATGAAACTTGTTATACAAAAATACAAAGGTAAAACAGAACAAAAAACAGATATATCACGGTATTACAGTGTTGTGATTTTAATTTGGATGCTCTCAGTTCCTATCTCTTTTTTTGTTGGTAAAACGGTTGTTATCTTCAGAAAAATAATGCACTGTATAAATGAATGGGGGGCACTTTTCTATACTGGCATGTACTAGGGACCTACTAAAAATTAGAAAATGTGTATCTTGCTTTCGAAATTAATTATTTAAATTTTCTCTTTCTTTCCTTTTATTAAAAACCATTTAATATATTATAACACTCAATAATATGAATATATTATAAATATTCTCCCCTCACTTCTCACTATATTGTGTGTTTACTACAATATGTCTCTTGAATTTCTTTATTTACACCAAAAACCTCGACATGACGTCATAATCATGACGTCATGATCATGACGTCAGCATTATGACGTCATAACCATGATATCACACTACAACAACTCACACAATATAATTAATCCTAAACAAATTGTTTCCCACATATATAATACCAGTTTCAATCCTCACACTCACTCACACCCCCGTTTAGGTTATAGATGTTGTGTCGAGGTCTCTCCGGTACTATAGGTTCACACCTCATATAGTGATCGGATTCCTGATGCGGGGGGGGGGTGTTATTATTGGAACTGTTAGGGGATTTAATGTATTGGCTTTGAATCATATTAGTTCAGATCATCCCAGATTTCCACTATTTGTGGTCCGTACTTCACTCGACTCGGATCAGTTTCACCAAATCCTCCAGTTAGCGTTAACATCTCGCTTACCCATTCCACAGTTCGTTCTTGGCAGTATCGGATGTCATCCTCTTCAACGTCTCCCTGCAGGTTTATCCGCGTTTCTTCTTCATTATCGGAGCTCGTCATTTTCTTGCTGCCCTCTTGGGCTCTTACATAGACATTTGCTGAAACTCAATAAATAGTTTTACGTTGTAGTTGATGAAAGTTTGAAATACAGTCCTTTCATCTTTAGGAGACCTTTTTCTTTCCTCTCACCATCATCAGTTGCCTAAAAAGTTAGAGTAGAACTGACAGATGCTAAACACACATGCTAAACTAACAACTTTCGAAGCGGTGGAGCATGCTTTGAAGCGCTTGGAATCTGACACAAATCACAAATTGTGCCAAGCCATTATGAAGGAAGTTCCAATGCATACAACTCGGAGACCTAACTAGAATAAATCAAATTCGTCGCCAATCATGTCCTTTACACATGCATTTAATACAACTTTTAAAGTCCAGATCCTCAGACCTCGTGGGGCCCGGGGAGAGCGCTCCCGTACAAAACTTTGTCAGAAATCAGAATACATTCAAACATAGAAGATACTTATGGTTTGTCGGCTGGAGAAAGTGTTTGCCGGGAGTACAGGCCACAGGGCACGTCCTCGCGACAGAGAGAAGATCGAAAGACGAAGAGGACGAAAATTTTGGCATACGCTGCAGGCCCTTGCGGGGTCGCGCGCATGAGGGGATTGCAGCGCATTCCAAACGAAAATTTGGAAAAGCGCGCGCGAAAATTGAAAATTCTGGCCGGCCGTCCTTGAGCTTTTCAATTTCGAAATTTTTAGACCTAGCGCCGCGCACGCGCGTCCCAAACTGCAGAGCATATTATTTTTTCTGGCCGCGGCGTGGACTATTTTCAAAAGAGCCTGTCTCAGTCATGGCATGATAGCTATGTACAATTTCATTGGGATGTACATTTCACGGAAGAACGACATGGCTTAACTACACCTACTTGATCTTGATCGTCTCACATTATATTGTATTATACCGATGTTTGCCCGTACAAATGAACGATTGTCGTATTTTGAGGATTAGTAAAACATTACCAAAAATGGGGTCACAGCCACAACAATGCAGTGGGGGACCCAAAATAAATACAGTTCTCAAGCTATAACTCTTAAAGTACAAACACTCCCAGCTAATAATCGTATGTGGTAGATACAGAGAGGCACCCTACAAAACATATAGTTCAAATGCTGATGTCAACATACATAGCTGTCCAAAAAACCCAATAATAAGATAACACAACAGGGCCTCTTTTTCGTGATACAGAAAAAAAACTGGCTGCAGATATGCCTGAATAAACTTGAGAAAATCAGCGATCAAACATGAAAACACGCACATATGGATCTACATTTCAAGCTGGTGAGGTTACTATGGTAACGGTTACTATGGTAACGGAGTTAACGGTCACCATGGTAACGATGCCGCACTTGATATTGGGTGTGTGTGTGCGTGCAGTAAAATATGAAACTTGTTATACAAAAATACAAAGGTAAAACAGAACAAAAAACAGATATATCACGGTATTACGGTGTTGTGATTTTAAATTTGATGCTCTCAGTTCCTAATTCTTTTTTTTGGTAAAGCGGTTGTTATCTTGAACAGAAAAATATTGCACTGTATAAATGATTGGGGGGGCACTTTTCTTTACTGGTATGTACTAGCAACCAGGGACCGACCGAAACAAGTAAACAACCAATCATAACTCTTTATTTAGGTACGTGACTGGTTATCAACCAATCAGCGACCAGTATTTCCTGATTCGGTCGGTTCCTGCTAGCAACCTACTAAAAAGTAGAAAATATGCTTGTTCTTTGCTTTCGAAATTAATTATTTAAATTTTCTCTTTCTTTCCTTTTATTAAAAACCATTTAATATATTATAACACTCAATAATATGAATATATTATAAATATTCTCCCCTCACTTCTCACTATATTGTGTGTTTACTACAATATGTCTCTTGAATTTCTTTATTTACACCAAAACCTCGATATGACGTCATCATTATGACGTCACCAAGATGATCACACTACAACAACTCACACAATATAATTAATCCTAAACAAATTGTTTCCCACATATATAATACCAGTTTCAATCCTCACACTCACTCACACCCCCGTTTAGGTTATAGATGTTGTGTCGAGGTCTCTCCGGTACTATAGGTTCACACCTCATATAGTGATCGGATTCCTGATGCGGGGGGGGGGTGTTATTATTGGAACTGTTAGGGGATTTTGTGTATTGGCTTTCAATCAGATTAGTTGACAAAGAAATGTTGTTTCATGCTAAAATCAAATAAGCACACATGGGATAGAAGGAAGAAAATAGAGATTGGTAAGAGAGAGAAAAAAGCCCTTTGCTTCATGAATCGGACGATGAAAATTGAAATGCTTTCACACGGGCGTTCTCAGTTTGTTTTCAGCAGGAACCGACCGACACAAGTAAACAACCAATCAGAACTCGTTATTT
>AVPN01000193.1:36215-49364 GCA_000695325.1 Pleurobrachia bachei | reverse complement strand
AATTTCAAGTCTTTATCTCATCAGGAACCGCAGGTATGCGCGTTTGAAATCTGGTCAAAAAGACCACCCTTTCCCTTGATTAAAAAAGATGTTAGCTGTGAGAATCATACTGTATAACATACAACTTACTATACTAGTGGCGTCATCCCCGCGATGAAAGGAGGCTGGTCCCCCGCTAACTGGGGGTTGTGACGGTTGTTGGGGTTTCCGAGTTCGTTGGGATGGGTGCAGGAAAGTTGAATCGTCCGGCGGGGATCCTGACATTCCTGAGAGAGAGAAGGGAATTTAGATCATATTTTTGAGAGGCAGGTTTTTATATCAGTTTGTCAATGCTGCATTAGTTATATATAATGCAGATACTGGAAATAGGGCTCGGAAATAGGGCTCGGAAAAATGCTTTTGCCAACAATTAAAGAAAATCTTAGACTTACAGTCAACAGAACTTAGATGAAACATTGTTTCTTAATTTTAACTTGACAGCTCTCGCCATTAACCTCTTGTTTGACCCCAACTTTTAAACTGGATAGAACAATGACAGGTAGTGGTTGATGGATACAATCAACATACAATACAACAATGATTTGCTACCTATAATACACAATGACAGTAGTTTGCTATAATATACAATGACAAAATATGCTGAGATACTAGTACAATAACAATTAACAAATAATGTTGGCTGCTACACTACAACGAACCCATGCGAGCGACGTCCATCAGATCATCTTCAATATACCCACTGTGCCTAGGAGAGAACTCTCCTCCACCATGTTCCTCCTCGTCCTCTTCCAGATATTTCTCAATATCACTATCACTACCTACCGAGGGTCCGGACACTGAGGCTGCGTCGGTTGAGCCGCGACCTGTGGGGAGAGTGGGTGAGGTGGGTGTTGGGTTGTGTGGGGTGAAGAGATGAGAGATGTAGAGTACAAAACAACACATGCAGATAAAACAACTTTTTTGGGTGAAATACATTAAAGTTGAACCCCTCACACAGACCTATCAGTAACAACTTTACTTACAGTTACTAATGCCAGGGGCCACTATATAACACACCAGGAAACGACCGAATCGGTTTTTTGTACCACCGAACCAAATCGAACCGAACCGAATATTCATTGTCAGATTGCGCGACCCTGTTTTGGCATGCGAAGCCGCACCGGGCCTGCGGCCCGGTGCGAAGCGACTCGCTTCAAGCGAGGGTAACGAAAGTAACAAAATATTCGGTAGCTTCCTGTAACACACACACAAAGAAAAGGGAAAGGTCGTACCTGAATCCTTACCGGAAAGCTCCGAGTGTCCTCCGTCCTGCTGCTTTTTTCGAAGGTAATCTCGAACCTGCAGAATAGTGTTATCAACATGACGAATAACATGACGACTATTGGAAACAAATATTAGAGTCGGGTAAACGTGTTTTGTTCAAACGGGGCGCGATGGAGTGAGAGTCGAACATGGCTAAACCCTGTCAGTTTCACATACCGCGATGTTTCCATAGACAGGTTTAGCAGCATTAGGATCCCTTTCTTTAGCTTTTGGGGCAACCTTTGCGACCGGTACCTCAGCACCTGGAAATGTAGGTAGGTAATGTGGTAATGTAGGACTTGTTGTTAGTATCAGAACACTGAAAGTTGTATTGGGAAACACGGTACATGGTTTCTCCCTCTTAGTATCAATATCAAGCTAAACAATTTCAATACTATCCATGAAATATGTTTGTAATATTACCTCGATCATTTGATGTAGGGTTAACTACTTTATAACCATCCCTGGCATGCGGATCTGACATCCAACGTGAATCGGGGCATGATCGCTCTAGTAGGTAACTTGAGGGAGGAGGTTAGTTTCACTTTCACTACCAGTTACATCTAGTTTCACTTTCACTATCAATTACATCTAGTTTCAATTTCACTATCTACAAACTAACAAACTAACAAACATTAACAACAAACTAACAACAAACTACAAAGAAATATGTGAAATCTAAAAGCAAATCTCTAACCTCTGTTGGCTCGAGTACCGGTGACTATCCACACTAATATTACTTGGGCAGTATCCTGCATTCTGCATTCTGTTGTCCATGTGGTACGAATTCTGAAATAGTTAATTAATTAGCTAATTAAAAGACTTGTAGTACAATTAAAATAGTTGCACAGTGACCAGTCAGTTTGAAGTCTTCACGACTTTACCACACGAAAGGTACGAAAGCGCGTGATGGCGCCCAACGCCATGCTGTGCGCGCACCTTGATACAGCTAAATAAGGGACACTATCGAGAGGGACTGTGATTTGCGAAGTGACAAATGAATCATGAAATATAAATCTGATCAGACCGTTAATTGCCAATTATAAAAATGATATTAGGGCTTGATATTACAGTCTCAAAATCAGTGAAATCAATAAAAAGGGGTAGTTCAGGCTCCCCATTAATCAGAGATCAATCCTTCTCCTCCTAGCACAATGTGGTGCGAAAAGGAGCAGGAAATACATAGCCCCACCCTATAATTATACCTACCTGTAAATTATTACGAACACTGTACACATCTCTTGAGAGAGAGGGATAGAGAGAGGGATAGAGTGAAGGATAGAGAGGGAGAGAGAGAGAGAGAGGGATAGAGAGAGAAATAATGAATGATAGTCATGTGAATTCCCTCGGGGAAAGATCACTCTCTTGCAGTGCATCTCAAGTCATGGATTCACAAGTCTGGCAATCAAATTTACATAGATTACATTTGGAGCACATGACAAAGATATGTTACACGGACCACGTCTTCATTTTTTCCCCGAAAATCAACACATTCTCTATTTCATTATTATGCAAGAAATGATCGATATAATTTAAGTTTTTCATTCAATCAAAATGCACGGAATTTCATCATGTCATGTACTTCCTGTAACACACACACAAAGAAAAGGGAAAGGTCGTACCTGAATCCTTACCGGAAAGCTCCGAGTGTCCTCCGTCCTGCTGCTTTTTTCGAAGGTAATCTCGAACCTGCAGAATAGTGTTATCAACATGACGAATAACATGACGACTATTGGAAACAAATATTAGAGTCGGGTAAACGTGTTTTGTTCAAACGGGGCGCGATGGAGTGAGAGTCGAACATGGCTAAACCCTGTCAGTTTCACATACCGCGATGTTTCCATAGACAGGTTTAGCAGCATTAGGATCCCTTTCTTTAGCTTTTGGGGCAACCTTTGCGACCGGTACCTCAGCACCTGGAAATGTAGGTAGGTAATGTGGTAATGTAGGACTTGTTGTTAGTATCAGAACACTGAAAGTTGTATTGGGAAACACGGTACATGGTTTCTCCCTCTTAGTATCAATATCAAGCTAAACAATTTCAATACTATCCATGAAATATGTTTGTAATATTACCTCGATCATTTGATGTAGGGTTAACTACTTTATAACCATCCCTGGCATGCGGGAGACTGTAGGTTGCACTTAGCCCCGTACTAGCGAGATCATCCATTGAACTGGGAGGAGGTTAGTTTCACTTTCACTACCAGTTACATCTAGTTTCACTTTCACTATCAATTACATCTAGTTTCAATTTCACTATCTACAAACTAACAAACTAACAAACATTAACAACAAACAACAAACTACAAAGAAATATGTGAAATCTAAAAGCAAATCTCTAACCTCTGTTGGCTCGAGTACCGGTGACTATCCACACTAATATTACTTGGGCAGTATCCTGCATTCTGCATTCTGTTGTCCATGTGGTACGAATTCTGAAATAGTTAATTAATTAGCTAATTAAAAGACTTGTAGTACAATTAAAATAGTTGCACACACTGGTCAGTCAAACTTCAGAAGTGCTGAAATGGTGTGCTTTCCATGCTAAGCGCGTGATGGCGCCCAACGCCATGCTGTGCGCGCACCTTGATACAGCTAAATAAGGGACACTATCGAGAGGGACTGTGATTTGCGAAGTGACAAATGAATCATGAAATATAAATCTGATCAGACCGTTAATTGCCAATTATAAAAATGATATTAGGGCTTGATATTACAGTCTCAAAATCAGTGAAATCAATAAAAAGGGGTAGTTCAGGCTCCCCATTAATCAGAGATCAATCCTTCTCCTCCTAGCACAATGTGGTGCGAAAAGGAGCAGGAAATACATAGCCCCATCCTATAATTATACCTGCCGGTAAATTATTGCGAACACTGTACACATAACATTCCTTGAGAGAGCGAGGGATAGAGAGAGAAATAATGAGTGATAGTCATGTGAATTCCCTCGGGGAAAGATCACTCTCTTGCAGTGCATCTCAAGTCATGGATTCACAAGTCTGGCAATCAAATTTACATAGATTACATTTGGAGCACATGACAAAGATATGTTACACGGACCACGTCTTCATTTTTTCCCCGAAAATCAACACATTCTCTATTTCATTATTATGCAAGAAATGATCGATATAATTTAAGTTTTTCATTCAATCAAAATGCACGGAATTTCATCATGTCATGTACCAAAGTATTCTGGTAGGTATCCAGAGATTGGCCACGGGATAGGGAGCTTTCACGTGATGCCTGAAATTCGGAGTTTACTCCTTTATAAATATAACCACTCCTTTATAAACATTTTTTTTCATGCATTTCTGATTTTATATGGGGTTGTTTGTTTGTCGATGTGTACAATAATATATCTTTGACTCAAAGACAGAATAAACTAATTGTACCTAATTAGGCCTATCGTCATTCTGAAAAGGGAGAAACGAGAGAAAGATACAGAGGGAGTGAGAGAGAATGAATGTAAAAATGTAAAAACAGGCGTGTCGTTTACTGCAGTCAGTACATTCTGAAATACCCTCACCGCTGTCTCTCTCTTTTACTATCTCTCTTTCATTCTCTCTATCTATTTCTCTTCCTCTCTCTTTTACTATCTTTCTACCTCTCTCTCTACCTTTTTCTTTCACTATCTCTCTCTCTCTCTCTCTTCTTCCTTTCTCTCTCTCCCACTATCTCTCTCATTTTCCATCTCTCTCTCCCTTACTCTCTCTCCCTGTCTAACGACAGGAATGCGGCGTTCTCCACACACAACAAGCTCCTGGTAGCTGCCACACACACATTGTATACCACCGCTGCTGATCAAACACTTGCACAAACTAACGTACAGTGTAGCTTGGTATATAATCTATCCGTCTCTATCTTTTCTATCTCTTTCTCTATCTTTTCTAGATCTCTCTGATGTATCTCGGGTTCACAATATTTTAGCAAGCTCCTCTCATATATAATGCGTGTCTGATAAAAGAAAGTGAGATATGGATAGAGAAATGAGGGAGAAAGATGGATAGAAAGACTGAGAGAGAAGAATGAGCATATATTCATCCAAACATAAAGGAAATTGAAGCGATTGAATAGATGATAGAAAATACACCAGCGTCAATGAAGCATGGCCATGATAATGATAATATGTAATTATATCAACCTGATCGGAATAAATTCTATGGTAATGAGATCTGAGTAAGAACTAAGAATTAAAGAATTCAATTACTTAGGTAGAAAGAAGAGGCCTTTACACACATGTTACTGCTCGAATATGCACATTTTGTTAGGGCGGGCCCATTAACAAAACAATGACTCCTTCATAAAAACATATGTTGAGAGGAACAGGGTGTACATAAACACACAGAGGAGAAGGTTGCTCCTTCATAAAAACAGTCAGACAGCACACGTAGCAGAGGAGAGAGAGATGGTGAGTGGGAGAGAGAAAATATCATAATAAGTTCAGCTAAAGAACACGCCAAACACACAGCTCCTTCATAAAAACAACCAATGGACGCATTGCTCCTTCATAAAGATGGATATATGGACAGCAGACACACACACACACACTTCTCACCAAACTTCGTTGACTCCCATGCCTGCTATTCAGAACATTGTGTCTTTCGGCTCCCTGTGTCAATAATACGGAGTGAGCGAGGGAGGAATGCCACGATACGATATTATATCGATGGAAAAGATTCTGGTTCAATGAAAAAAAGTGACAAATTGTGAAGTAAGGCTGATTTTAATTAATCACGAATGCTGGAAATGTAATTGATGGGTGCTCTGAAATCTTGGTGTGTGTCTCTTTGCTGTTCCAGATTTGCTCTCCAGGATCAGGCTGATAATCGTGGCTGCTATCACTCTTGAATCTTTTTGGAGGAGGGAGATGCTGCTGTCACTGCACTCTTGAATCATATTGGAGGAGAGATGTGGATATAATCTTGGCTTCTCAATCTTCTTGTTTCTCTCATCTCTCACCGAGGTTTGATGTTGGTGGTGTTCCGTTTTTTTACCGGCTCTTCTCGGGGATACCACGGCAGGGTAGCCGATATCTCCACTATTTGGCCGACTCGTTGTTAGGCTGTGTTTGCTGTTACTCAAAGATCGGTTTATTCCACTTGTGACGTTTCGTGGGCTCGCCTACATGATTTGTGTGAGATGAATTGGGAAGACGTTGTGAGGTCACATGTATTACCAATGACGTCACTTCGAAAGTGATGAAATAACAAAGTGGCGTTAGGGGAATTAGCTAGAACAGTTTTCCTGCAGTTCCCGACACGAAAAGCATGGCACATTTCTACTGTTTACATCCATATCTCTCTCTATCTCTCACACCCTTTCTCTCTCTCTCTGTCTCTCTATCTCTATGATCTCTCTATCTCTATCTTATTTCCTCTCTCTCTATCTCTCTCAATCTCTCTCTCTCTCTCTCTCTCTCTCTCTCTATCTCTCTATCTCTCTATCTCTATCTCTCTCTTTCTCTCACTCTCTCCCTCTCCCACTCTTTATCTCTATCTCTCTATCTCATTCCCTTGTGTCATGACAAGTGCAGACAGGCCTTCAACCCAACCAGTCTCCACACTGTTATAGTGAGTTTAACTCGCACGCAAACACAAATACAAAAACACGTAAAAAACAAACGAAAACCGCGTTTTCCCCGCGAATTTCCAAACAAATAACTTAGTGAGTAGTAATATGGTGAGATTAGACGAAAAACGGGGCAGAAAATTGTTACTTACCGGTGTTCTAGCCAATAGTTTGTAAGAGGGTAGCATGCTAGATAACGAAGGGACATTTGGTTGAAGATTGTTAAAATTAAATCATTTGATAAATTTAGGTGGGAGGTTTTCCAAACAATTTATGATGACATAATTGCTCAATTCCAACAAATCAGTTTTTAATACCCCCTTGACCCTCAATACAACGTCACATTCCCTCTCAGTTCCACAACAACCCCCAGTCGTTGAAAGAAATAAGGCGCCTTGGACAAGATTAATGAACAAACTCCCCCGGTCTCTATCCTCTTCAATATTTTTTCTCTTTCTTTCTCTCACTTTCTCTCTCAGAAAAGAAAGAAACTAGAAGTAAAATATGTGCGGATATAAGCTCCGAGATTGGTATTACCTTCATTGTAACTTAATAATTTCAACTACATGTTTAATAGTTGCTACACCACCAAACATTATTCTACCCTAACAAAGTTACCACTGTCAAAAGGCATGCTTACACGAGTTTTTCTCGCAGTGTGATACTATGGCTTCCAACCAAATTAAACTGGAATCACTGTCCACCCCCGGTAACATAAATGTCTAAGTCATCCCGGTTATCTCTATTGTTTCGAATACGTTTTGATGGAAAGGTTGCATGTGTTTTATGGGGAGGGTACAGTGTACCAGGTTTACAGTCAGTACACACTACAGTACAACATAAATCTCTGCCTACTTTTGCATCTCAACTTTCTCTTTTTTTCTTCATTTTTCTCTCTCTTTCTCATTTTCTTCTTCTTTAACTTCTCTCTTTCTTTGTGCGAATGCCATTTAGAACAATGATTAGGGAAAGAAGTAAGCTTGATGGAAAGGAGGAAATGAGAAGGACATCCATCCAATCATTCTTCAAAGATAGAAAGAGATAGAGAAGAAAGATATGTTACTGTACCCTAATGCTTAGATAGACGTGGAGTTCTCCCGGAGATCTTATAATCCGGTTGAGGTTATACACCAAAAAAACGATTGATAGACGTCATAATTTCTAGATCGACTCGATGAGATTGTGAAAAAGCGGATAGAACTCTCTCACTAACGATCAGAAAGAATCATACCCGTGTCAGGGACGGATCCCCCAAATATCATTGTCCCTTGGACCTTGTCGTACCGAGTGTCACCCAGCACAATAACTCAGATCTACATCATTAATGCAATACCCCGTCAATACTCTCAGAGATATTATATGCGGTATGTCTCGTTCTATCCGACATTACGTTGTTTTCTTTGGAATAAATTGAATATATCTTGCAGCCTTTATTGGTATGTGCTTGCATTCATTCATATTCCTCGGGGATTTGAGAAAAATAGAGACCAGCGAAGATATATTTTGCTAAGATACAGATTTCAAAAGGGATAGAAAGTTCAATAGACCTTTCTAGATCTATAGAACTATCAAGATTCCAATTCTAGATGGATCTCTCTTGTTATGATTGTAATGGAATGTTTGGATATTATCTATTTGCATTAAAGGGATCAGCTTGTGTAATAGATCTATCCATTAAGCTCCTAGCTCTCCATCACCCCCAGAACAGTTCAATGCCACATCATGTGATGGATTTCCTGGTCCCTGATTGGTTGTTTTCTCCAGTGCACTAGATTTATCTCGGAAGGGTAACCGACTCCCGTCTTGGAAGAAGAGGAAATGTGTAGAGAGCTGTCAGGGTAGTAAAGCACGTGGTGGTAATTGATGGCTGTAATTGGAGGAGGGAAGGAGGGCAGTTCTGAAAAGATAGGAAAACCGAGGACACCACACCATGTACAGTTTGGGTGGGCCCACCCAAACTGTACATGGGGGTGACAGGTGAATAACGGGGGAGAGAGGCAAAAAGAGAGAGGGAATGAGAGAAAGAGAGGCCGGTATAGGGAGATGTAGGTATGTTATAGTCGAGAGACTCAACAGTAGGAAAAGCAGGGGCGCACACCTCTTTATTTCAAAGATGACTCTAGAAGATACAAAATTTGTATTTTCTTCAGTCATATCCATTCTTCTTCAGTCATATCACCCGCGATATTTTCCTTTCACTTTCGTCTGTTTTTACCAAACTCACATGTCTCGCCGAGCACTGTATTGGATGCAGCGCAGACTGACGGTCTAAGCAGAGAAACCACAGTATTTTTAACAACAAAAAACGGTCCTTCTTGTTCAGGGATACACGTGAGAGAGAGAGAGTTACTCTCTCTCTCTCTCTCTCTCTCTCTCTCTCTCAAAGAGACAGAGAAAGAAAGAGAGATGGGTGAAAGAAACATGAAAACTTCGCAAGTTGCAGTTATCCAATTATCTACTACTGCACGTGAGATATTGATGAAGGAGCATGCTGGATAAATACAAGGGAGTTGTTATGCTCCCACAGTGAAAGAGAGGGTCCAGCAAGGAGGGGCCAGGGGGCGTGTGTATGTGTGTCTTTCACACGTCCCAGCTGGTGTGGAGAATGCCGACGGAATCATTTCATGCGTGTTCATTTTGGAAAAACACACAGTGGGATGGGGAGAGAGAGTCTCTCTCTCTCTCTCTCTCTCTCTCTCTCTCAAAGAGAGAGAGAGTAAGGGAGCTCCTACTGCCTACAAAAACACGACCACACGCCCAGTATTATGAATGCACCAAATCATAATAATAAACATACTTCGAACTTTCTCTCCCCTTAGCTCTCTCTGGCCGGGCCTGGCTGGCCCTTTCCGCCTTTTTTCTCACTCAATGACACGTACCAGCTCAGGTCCTATCATTGAGCCTCAGGGTTCACAAAGTGTGTATAGATCTATCCATAGGCTGGAATTTTAGTGCATCAAAAGATTGATACATCCTAAATTAGCACCATTTTTTGCACCATTTCTCTTTTCCATCCTTTGAACGAAACATCATCCAGGAAGCTTCCATTCATTGCACAGATCTTCCTTCTCTAATTTGTTAACTCACACAATGCAAGACAATTGATCTGATCCAGATATATAAAGTGGAGGGAGAGAGAAAGTGAGAGAGAAAGAAAGAGATAGAGATAGAGAGAGATGGTGTAGTATAATAGCTTCATCTGTTTTCTAAATCCATTCCCTATAGGGTATACCAGTCGGTAAAAGTTAATTGGCGGAAAGTGATGTAACATGCTAGAATTATTATTGTAGATAAATTTCTGTCGAAAGAAAAACAGCTACGAAACCGAAGAACAACATTCCTGTTTTACAGATACGCTGACGGCATCCCCATTAATTCTGAGCCTCATTTTCCCGCCCTCCCGACTATTATATAGATAGAATCTGGAAGTTCCCAAATTTCTCCTGAAGTAAGGGCCTGATATCTGGAACTATGGTAGACTTGGGGGCGTTTTTATTGCCCCAGTACACGGTAGATTTCTATCGAAATTTTTCAAAAAAAACTGGAAAATCGAAGAACGACCCGAATTTCTCCTGATCTAAAGAACCTCATATCGACCTCCGTCGTCACGGTGTCTGTAACTAATGAGAGGCACTACATCAACTACTGCAGCTGTTTTAGCAAGGTCATTTGTCCATCGAGTGGGGCGGATCAAGTATCCAATAGAGGATTGGGGAGGGGGCAGGATTCTTTATAATCTAATTGTATGGGTGTGTTGCTTATAGCGACTCTTTAAAAGCCCCGTATCACTTTATTGTAAATGATGACAAATTGAGCATTCTTTGAATTAACATCAGTCTGTCCCAGACCAAGCTGAGACATATATCTGTGTTAGGTCTCATATATCTTGGTCAGACTTTTTGAAGTGCTACTGCAGCAGTGCAGGTGGCATTACCAATATTAATATTGTTGACTCAGTACACTACAACCCGTTAACTCGATCCACACTATAGCAGCCAAAATGAAGATCTCAAGTCCTTCCGTTAGCCAATGATACAGGGTGTACCAGCAGTTTGCAGCGCTGCAGTATCCAAGGCTGTTATACCCCTAGGCTGAGCTGTCAAAGGGGACCCCCCCCCGCCCACTCGTCCGCACGTGGATCAGGATGTGGGTTGTCTCTAAAAAGGCCAAAACTGGTTATGGGTGTCCATGAGGTGTACCAGAAGGATGGTTAGCGAGTCAGGGCGTGTACCTGAACATACCCCCTCATATAATAATGCTGAATTTTATGCAGTTACATCACCGATATAATTAGACTGATCAGGTTTCTTGAAGAGTCGTTAGTTTCTGTGAAATGTCTTCTTCATTGATCATAAATCATAAATTCCACACTTTGAATACAAGGAGCAGCATTCATACAGACTTTTTAAAAACTGCATGTGGGAGTTATAGGTACACAGTTTTCACAGCTCTTCCGCCTGTAATAGTTCTCTACTAAGTCCCTAAGTTACTTTATCTTTCTCTCTTCTTCTCTCATTATGTATGACGTCAGCCATGCATTGAAATAATTGAACAGATGGATCTAAAACATTCTAAATTCTTGTAGGTAATGAGTACGACGAAGTTTGGTAAAATACAACACGAAATAATAATGATACGTGAGCTGACCTCTCCTTTAAACGGAAGTTTGGAGCGTTGCTTGCCGTTGCATCACTGTGTAAACACTGAATGAACATTCAGATCATCAGAGCGGGGAGACCGAATTCAAATTCTACTTTAGAAGTGGATGCTACGTCACGTCTCTATGTTAAAGGACATAAAAAAAATGTTTTGCCGCAAACCAAAACTTTCGTCTGTCATATTGTGGTTAACCTTCATGATGGTGATACTCATGGGAACTTTCTATCTTTTCTTCTCTCTCTCTTCATCCTTCTCTGTTCATCTCTCTCCCTTTCTCTGTTCATCTCTCTCTGAAATGTCTCACTTTCCGTTCAACCTCAACAACTCCCCTTTTCGCGGTTTATCACGGTCTAATATTAGAGTATTCCTGCGTGCAGGGATACTCCACAATCCACATATTACGCAGGGATACTCTCCACATATAATATTTCTAGAATGCATGCACATCGCACAACTTCAAATTCCATTCCTTTTCTCTCCCCGGCCCCATTACCTCCCAACTCGCCCCAACAATATGAACGTGTACATTCCGTCCCGTAAGAAATTATATATAATATCTTCATGCAAATATGACACGAAATAATTAGCGGTATTGAATCACCAGTTTGAAATTAATACTTTGAAATTAATACGATCCAGAAAATTACTCGTATCGATTCCAGGGGTAGAATTTTTTGTCATGCGAAAAGAAGGGTGTCCAGAAGGCGAGAATTAAAAACGAGATCTTGAAAAAAGATAGTAACCCGAGTACAGTTGGACCTCGATTCACCGGACTGAGGGTGGGGGAACTCAAGGGAATTTCCGGTAAATCGAGGTATGACTGTGTATTATAAAAGAGACTAGACTCTAGAGAGAAGGAGAGAGAAACATGGACATCAGATCTTACCATGGGACTCGACAGCCCGGAATTGCGACGTGGGGGCAAGTTGGGTGGAAAATCCTAATTTTAAACGGAGTTACAAATCACGTGAGCGTGAATTGACAACTTGGTTACACAGACGGTTACACAACACTTTAATGGTTACACATCTCACGTTTACAGCTTGGACATATTTAAAATTTGGATTGATTGGTAATTGGCAAATTAACAGTTACACAGACAAACAGTTTAACACCTCCTTTTTTTTTTTTTTAACACCTCCTTCAGGACTAAAATGTAACTTTAGACCTCAAAATTATACCTCTCCTTGCATATTATACTTTCTCCCATTGTCTCCCTTCACTTTTCTCTGCCTCTCTCTTTCTTGCTTTATTTATGGTCAGGACTAGAGAGAAATTAGGGGTGATTTTATCAAAATGTTTGTACTCGTATTATCAGATGAATGTAGCCGTTTGCCATTACAAAAGAGACTGATAAAGCCAGATGGGAACTCAGCTCAAAAAAGAGGGGAATTATCAACATTGCGAATTATCATCGCGGAAGTGTTTAAAATCAATTCTTTGGAGTCAGGATGAGAGCACGCGATGAATCTTATTGAAACGCGTATGAAACTGTGTGTGTGTGTGGTCTGAAGACAACTAATTTGATAGTGAACAGTAGACATGCCCCCTACCAGGCACACACCCAGTTTGAGAGAGAGAGAGAGAGAGAGAGAGAGAGAGAGAGAGAGAGAGAGA
>AVPN01000193.1:15313-27740 GCA_000695325.1 Pleurobrachia bachei | reverse complement strand
TATTACTCGCTAATTTATCATTAGCTATGATCTAGACATTAGAGATAAGATGGAGGGAAACAGGGAGCTTATTTATTGTCACAGCCCCCAGCCACAGATAGGAGAGAGAGAAAAGGAGGTTGGGCGAGACATCAGAGTGTGTGAGAGATTTTTATGTGAATCTATCATTAACGAGGTTACTGAATGAATTACAGGGCTCTCTTCTTAATACATATTATTATATGGTACTAGGGCCAACGCCCATGCCCCTCCTAACACCTAAATCTATAGCGTGTACCCTCAATGAATGGGATAAATCTTTAAACCTGATTTCTTGAAGGAGATGGTCACGTCACTTGAATGCAGGGATATGATTGGCTGAGAGGAGATCACGTGACTTTAATACTGGGCTGTGATTGGTTTAATGGTAAATTAAAAGCACAATGGTCAGCTGTCATCGTAAAAAGCACACACACAAGGCACTAGGTAATGTGGGGTTTACATACAGTGGAAATGATCTGAGTCTTTGTAAAAGAGAACTTGTCCTAGACTATAAGAGTAAATCATGCATTTTCTAAAAGAGTATACTAATTGTTTATCCTCAAATTCAAATGACTAGATGCTTTCAATTTTCAGTAAATTATATGGCCCAAATACACATGGAGGTCCATTGGAGGATCTGTCTGTTTGAAGCTAGTAGTAGTGCAGTGAACAATTCGGTGCATGACCTAATATACAGCGAGGGTGAATCCTGATAGAGAATATGTAATGAGAACCCGATAAGATTCCTCTGATTTGGCTGAGCGTCTAGAATGATCCTTGGCATTAAACTAATCACGATCGGAGTCCAGTGAAAATTCTAAAATTAGAACTATAGATTCTTTTATGTCGCAGAATTCTGAATTGAGAACATTATTCATTATCATTATTCATAGGACATGAATCGGACAAGCTCTCCGCATAGGATTGAGCAGTCCCCTGACCCCTTAAAACTAGATTTTTCTGTAGGAATTCGATAGTAATTTGAGAATATATCAACACAGAGGATAGCTAGCTATTATTTTGTCCTATAATAAGCTTTTCCTACAGTTAATTGAAGCCACTCACATGTTCAAATTATATTCATATTTGAATACTTTTTGCATGTGGATTGTGGAATCCGGTGCTCACACTCTCAAATTAAAACTTTTTATTCGCTCACGTGCAGACGCCTGGGAAGATTTGAAAAAAAGAGGCGGAGTTTTGCACGCATATAAAAAACTCCCCCTTCCTATATCTCTCTCTTTTAATATATCTCTCCCTCTCTCTCTATCTCTCCCTCTTCTTTATTTGTCGTTCTATTCCTCTCTGCTACATAAAGTCTTACATCATCAGTGGATTTAAATTAATATACGTGATCTAGGTACTACTACTACTAGAGTTATTTCTACGTATCAAATTATTATCTTCGGCACTCCAAAATTAGAGGCAACAAGGCAAAGAACGAGACTGTAACATATCCCCAGTGTGTCGTAATGCATAGAGATACAGTTATGTGTAACAAGTGAATTATGACATAATTATTTTGCTTCTCTAAAAAGAGTAACCGCCCTTCCACATGCGGGACTGAAAGGGATGGAGAGACAGAGAGATGTATAGAGAAATATAGAGAAATATAGAGAAAGAGAAAAAGAGAGAGAGAGAGAGAGAGAGAGAGAGAGAGAGAGTTTTCTCTATACATCTCTCTATATATAGAGAAATATAGAGAAAGAGAAAGAGATCGAGAGAGAGAGAGAGAGGAACCGATATATTCGCAGCTCCTTACTGAGTGCTCTGCATGACTTATGCATTCAATACACGAACTTTTATAATGTAGATCGTGAATTGCAGAGAAATAGATAAACTGGATCTAGAGAGAGTTCTACAGAACAGTCTGTGTCGTGTAATGCTCCGATCACTATGTTATAGTGCGTTGATAAAGGGAAAATCCCTAGATAATCAATAACATGCAATTGGGGTATATCAAGTTGATAGATCAGTTGATATTATCAATTATTGATCTACAATTTAGATCGAGTGATCTATATCAAAGAAGTCATGACTCCCGATAGACTTCAATCCTACCCGAGTCTGAGTGAATGACTAAACACACTTACGAATTCAGAGAAAGATGAAGTTCATGACTTGCAGCGTTAGAAAAAGAAATATATAAACTTGAGTGATTTGTGTGAAACTCTTACCGTTACAAAGTCCGAGAAAGGACCGTACCCCACACTGGTTCTAGCAGCCACAGCTACCCAGATAGGTAACTTGTCCTCTGACATTGGTATCTGAAATGGGAGGGGGATTTTATTTGTTAATTAAATAAACTAATTAACTAAATAACTAAATTAAATAAACTAATTAACTAATTAAATTAAGTATGTATAAACATAAGAATTAAGAGATAATAAGGGAGTAGTACCTCTAAAAAGTTATCCTGTCCCTGAGCTGTGTACTCCTTAGAGGCGGTGGATGTGGAGCTTTTCGTGGTGGAGGACTCCGGGTCAGCGAAGTAAATCTTGATCTGAGAGAGAGAATGGTTTATCATACTTCCATATTTGGTCATATTATGCCCATATTTGGTCAATTAATAACGTCATGTTATATTCATAATATGGGAACTACTGACCTGATACCCAGTTAGTTTTCCGTTTGTATCCCGGGGAGGTGGAGCAATCCAGGATACTTGTACTATACTATCATCAGGTATATGATCCACTCTCACATTACGGGGTGATGCTGTAATGAGGGGTGTTAGAAGAGGTGATGCTATAACGTGGGGATGTTAGGAGGGGTGATGCTATAATGAGGGGAGGTGTTAGAAAGGGTGATGCTGTAATGAGTGGGTGTTAGAAAGGGTAATTCTGTCCTTTTTTCTTTACCCTTAAATTACTTAGAAAACAGGAAGCATCATTAGGAATAAAATATTATTTTCCCTGTTATTCTCTCAGAACCGCCCTTCCACATGCGGGACTGAAAGGGATGGAGAGACAGAGAGATGTATAGAGAAATATATTTCTCTATACATCTCTCTATATATAGAGAAATATAGAGAAAGAGAAAGAGATCGAGAGAGAGAGAGAGAGGAACCGATATATTCGCAGCTCCTTACTGAGTGCTCTGCATGACTTATGCATTCAATACACGACCTTTTATAATGTAGATCGTGAATTGCAGAGAAAAAGATAAACTGGATCTAGAGAGAGTTCTACAGAACATTCTGTGTCGTGTAATGCTCCGATCATTATGTTATAGTGCGTTGATCGGTAAGAATAAAGGGAAAATCCCTAGATAATCAATAACATGCAATTGGGGTATATCAAGTTGATAGATCAGTTGATATTATCAATTATTATTGATCTATTTAGATCGAGTGATCTATATCAAAGAAGTCATGACTCCCGATAGACTTCAATCCTACCCGAGTCTGAGTGAATGACTAAACACACTTACGAATTCAGAGAAAGATGAAGTTCATGACTTGCAGCGTTAGAAAAAGAAATATATAAACTTGAGTGATTTGTGTGAAACTCTTACCGTTACAAAGTCGGAGAAAGGACCGTACCCCACACTGGTTCTAGCAGCCACAGCTACCCAGATAGGTAACTTGTCCTCTGACATTGGTATCTGGATTGGGGGAGATGTTAACTTTGATAGTTAAATAGTTAACCAACTAATTAACTTATTAACTAACTAAATATGAACATTAGAATCAACTAATTAACTAATTAAATTAAATATAAACATCAAAATTAAGAGGGTGTACCTCTAAAAAGTTATCCTGTCCCTGAGCTGTATACTCCTTAGAGGCGGTGGATGTGGAGCTTTTCGTGGTGGAGGACTCCGGGTCAGCGAAGTAAATCTTGATCTGAGAGAGAGAATGGTTTATCATACTTCCATATTTGGTCATATTATGCCCATATTTGGTCAATTAATAACGTCATGTTATATTCATATTATTTGGATGCTACTGACCTCATATCCAGTTAGTTTTCCGTTTGTATCCCGGGGAGGTGGGGCGATCCAAGATACTTGTACAATACTGTCATCAGGGACATGATCCACTCTAACATTACGGGGTGATGCTGTAATGAGATGGTGTTAGAAGGGGTGATGCTGCACTGTAACGGGGGGAAGGGGTGATGCTGTAATGAGTGGGGGTCTTAGAAGGGGCGATGCTGTAATGAAAAGTCAAAGGATAAGGGTTAGTAGTTACTAGTCAGCAGTTAGCTGTATAGCCTTTTATTACTACCTACATCTGACAGAAATATATCCAGTGGATAGAGAATATATCTCGCATAGGGAAGGTCTCACTAAACTTAATTAACCCAACTAGAGAAAGAGAGATAGAGGGAGATGGAAAGAGAGACTGAATAAAAGACAATCACGAGAGGAAGAAAGATAGGCAGATAGAGGGAGATAGATAGAGCTAGAGAGAGAGAGGGAGCGAGAGAGAGAGAGATAGTGAGAGAGGGAGCAAATTGAAGGTGTAAGGAAAGTTAGTAGAGTGTGCAGCTACTTCCTTGAGAAGAGAAAGGCAGAGAGATAACTATAGAACGAAGGAGAGAGAAAGATAGAACGAAGGAGAGAGAAAGATAGAAAGAGGCAGGGAGAGAAAAAGAGAATGAGGCAGGGAGAGAAAGATAGAAAGAAGGAGAGAAAGATAGAAAGAGAAAGGTAGAAAGAGGCAGGGAGAGAAAGAGGCAGGGAGAGAAAGACAAGAGTACCTGCTTGACGCTACAGTTCTTTGTTAGCAAGACGGACACTGACACAAATCAGCCTTCATGCAAGGAAAAGAAACCCGTCCGTACCAACCCTCCAAGCAATCAACCCCCCTCCCCCGACCAACAATATTATTTTACCTGAAGGAGCCGTTTCAAGAGTAGCTGCCTGAACCCCAATTGAAGAGGGACCTCGCCCTCTCTCATTACGACAGAACATTCTAAAATCGTACAGCTTCGCCTCCTCTAAGTCTCCGATAACCGATATTATCGTGGCTGTATTTCCATCTGAAAAATATATGATGCTGGGTGGTTTTTATCTTTTATGTAGGGATTCGGAAAGTTTTAAAGTTTCATCATTACTGGATCGTATGGCTAGTTTAAATTTCTCTCTAAATTTCCACTCTCTTTCTCACTCTTTCTCTCTCTTCTTCTTTTTTGCCACCTGCATAACTGCAAAAAGCTTCTTACACCCTTCTTGTTAAATTCCAGTGGGGGGGTCGGTGGATGAGTTTAAAATCCAGTCTCTCCACTCAGACGTCATGATACATAATAATTATTACATGTTTGGGGGAACATAATATATACAAAGTTGGGACCGGATAACCGCCCTACTGACGCCGCCTTTTTCGAGAAAACACGGGGATAAATTATCCCCTGTTATCACACACTTTCTTCATTATATTCTATCAGCTAATTTCATGGACAGATATTTTTAGAGTCCGGCTATTTTCACCGATATTACCAGCAGGGGGTGGTAATTGTGGACCACAATATACGGTTTTAATGGAACTAGAAAAAATAGCATTCTAACATTAGTATCTATCCTTCCCTCTCAGTATCTCTCTGTATTTCTCTCGAATGCAATGCGGAGGTAGTTTGCAAGGTAAAATTAATTAAGATAGACAGGTAATTGCCACCAAAATTCGGATGAGAGAGAGAGAGAGAGAGAGAGAGAGAGAGAAAATTGCTTGGTGCCATCAGCTACCTGTGTTTCCACGTGCTAAACAGAAATTGTAAACTAAAATTAGGTGCTAGTTGACACAACCGCCCTTCCACATGCGGGACTGAAAGGGATGGAGAGACAGAGAGATGTATAGAGAAATATATTTCTCTATACATCTCTCTATATATAGAGAAATATAGAGAAAGAGAAAGAGATCGAGAGAGAGAGAGAGAGGAACCGATATATTCACAGCTCCTTACTGAATGCTCTGCATGACTTATGCATTCAATACACGACCTTTTATAATGTAGATCGTGAATTGCAGAGAAAAAGATAAACTGGATCTAGAGAGAGTTCTACAGAACATTCTGTGTCGTGTAATGCTCCGATCATTATGTTATAGTGCGTTGATCGGTAAGAATAAAGGGAAAATCCCTAGATAATCAATAACATGCAATTGGGGTATATCAAGTTGATAGATCAGTTGATATTATCAATTATTATTGATCTATTTAGATCGAGTGATCTATATCAAAGAAGTCATGACTCCCGATAGACTTCAATCCTACCCGAGTCTGAGTGAATGACTAAACACACTTACGAATTCAGAGAAAGATGAAGTTCATGACTTGCAGCGTTAGAAAAAGAAATATATAAACTTGAGTGATTTGTGTGAAACTCTTACCGTTACAAAGTCGGAGAAAGGACCGTACCCCACACTGGTTCTAGCAGCCACAGCTACCCAGATAGGTAACTTGTCCTCTGACATTGGTATCTGAAATGGGAGGGGGATTTTATTTGTTAATTAAATAAACTAATTAACTAAATAACTAAATTAAATAAACTAATTAACTAATTAAATTAAGTATGTATAAACATAAGAATTAAGAGATAATAAGGGAGTAGTACCTCTAAAAAGTTATCCTGTCCCTGAGCTGTGTACTCCTTAGAGGCGGTGGATGTGGAGCTTTTCGTGGTGGAGGACTCCGGGTCAGCGAAGTAAATCTTGATCTGAGAGAGAGAATGGTTTATCATACTTCCATATTTGGTCATATTATGCCCATATTTGGTCAATTAATAACGTCATGTTATATTCATAATATGGGAACTACTGACCTGATACCCAGTTAGTTTTCCGTTTGTATCCCGGGGAGGTGGAGCAATCCAGGATACTTGTACTATACTATCATCAGGTATATGATCCACTCTCACATTACGGGGTGATGCTGTAATGAGGGGTGTTAGAAGAGGTGATGCTATAACGTGGGGATGTTAGGAGGGGTGATGCTATAATGAGGGGAGGTGTTAGAAAGGGTGATGCTGTAATGAGTGGGTGTTAGAAAGGGTAATTCTGTCCTTTTTTCTTTACCCTTAAATTACTTAGAAAACAGGAAGCATCATTAGGAATAAAATATTATTTTCCCTGTTATTCTCTCAGTCTAGACTATCAAAGTTTTACTATTTTTAACGCATAAATTTACACATTTCGTGAAATCGAGGACCTGTTACCAACGAATATAATACTAAAACAAACCCCGGGCCCTCTTCTTGCGCAACTATATCACTATATATATTACTATACCCTTCGGTTTCCTAACCCCACTGCTCTAAATTGTTCTTCCCTGATTTTCAATCTTGCCAGATACATAAAAAACGCTTGGAAAGATTAGGTTAGTGGTTACGAGTCAGCAGTTAGCTTTATAGCGTTTTATTACTACCTACATCTGCCTGAAATATATCCCGTGGATAGAGAATATTATATCTTGCATAGGCAAGGTCTCACTAAACTTAATTTACCCAACTAGAGAAAGAGAGATAGAGGGAGATGAAAAGAGAGACTGAATAAAAGACAATCACGAGAGGAAGAGATAGAGGGAGAGAGATAGTGAGTGAGTGAGAGAGTGAGAGAGAGAGAGAGAGAGAGAGAGGGGGGATGATAGTGAGAGAGTGAGACAGAGAGACAGATAGATGGAGAGGAAGAGAGGGAGCAAATTGAAGGTTTAAGGAAAGTTAGTAGAGTGTGCAGCTACTTCCTTGAGAAGAGAAAGGCAGGGAGATAACTATAGAACGAAGGAGAGAAAAAGATAGATAGAGAGGGAGAGAGGGAGTGAAAGATAGAAAGAGGCAGGGAGAGAAAGAAAGAAAGAGACAGGGAGAGAAAGATAGAAAGAGGCAGGGAGAGAAAGAGGCAGGGAGAGAAAGACAAGAGTACCCGCTTGACGCTACAGTTCTTTGTTAGCAAGACGGACACTGACACATTTTCAAAAACACAAATCAGCCTTCATGCAAGGAAAACAAACCCGTTCGTACCAACCCTCCAAGCAATCAACCCCCCTCCCCCGACCAACAATATTATTTTACCTGAAGGAGCCGTTTCAAGAGTAGCTGCCTGAACCCCAATTGAAGAGGGACCTCGCCCTCTCTCATTACGACAGAACATTCTAAAATCGTACAGCTTCGCCTCCTCTAAGTCTCCGATAACCGATATTATCGTGGCTGTATTTCCATCTGAAAAATATATGATGCTGGGTGGTTTTTATCTTTTATGTAGGGATTCGGAAAGTTTTAAAGTTTCATCATTACTGGATCGTATGGCTAGTTTAAATTTCTCTCTAAATTTCCACTCTCTTTCTCACTCTTTCTCTCTCTTCTTCTTTTTTGCCACCTGCATAACTGCAAAAAGCTTCTTACACCCTTCTTGTTAAATTCCAGTGGGGGGGTCGGTGGATGAGTTTAAAATCCAGTCTCTCCACTCAGACGTCATGATACATAATAATTATTACATGTTTGGGGGAACATAATATATACAAAGTTGGGACCGGATAACCGCCCTACTGACGCCGCCTTTTTCGAGAAAACACGGGGATAAATTATCCCCTGTTATCACACACTTTCTTCATTATATTCTATCAGCTAATTTCATGGACAGATATTTTTAGAGTCCGGCTATTTTCACCGATATTACCAGCAGGGGGTGGTAATTGTGGACCACAATATACGGTTTTAATGGAACTAGAAAAAATAGCATTCTAACATTAGTATCTATCCTTCCCTCTCAGTATCTCTCTGTATTTCTCTCGAATGCAATGCGGAGGTAGTTTGCAAGGTAAAATTAATTAAGATAGACAGGTAATTGCCACCAAAATTCGGATGAGAGAGAGAGAGAGAGAGAGAGAGAGAGAGAAAATTGCTTGGTGCCATCAGCTACCTGTGTTTCCACGTGCTAAACAGAAATTGTAAACTAAAATTAGGTGCTAGTTGACACTACAACTCGTACAAAAACTCCTATTCCTAAATTTGAGGTTTGCGTCCAATAAATAGGCTGCTAGTTGGGCGTAATTGCCAACTGGGGTAATTCCACAAAAAAAACCTAACTTTTGTCCAACTACAGAAGGTTAAATTTAAAGACCAGTGCACAGCGATTTCACCAGGAACCGACCGAATCAGGAAATACTAGTCCCTCATTGGCTGATAACCTATCAGCTCAGGTGACCTAAATAACGAGTTCTGATTGGTTGTTCACTTGTTTCAGTCGGTTCCTGGATTTCACTCACCTCCCCTATCCACGGAGACACTCTTGAAAGACTTCTTGTCCCCCTCAGCTCGATATTCCACATTCCATTCCCCGATAGTTTCCCCAGTATCTGGCATGCTCCAGATTACCCGGACGGAGGTGCCGTTGAAGGGTTCAACTTTCTCTATCACAGGCCGGACTGAGGGTGAACCTGAGGGAGAGAGTGGTTAGGATCGAGTGACTAAAGATGAGTAGGTAATAGCGAGGGGATTGTTCGGGCCGTGAAGGATGGAGAGTAATAGAGGGTTGTTGTTGGAGGTAAGTGGACACTGGACAGACAATGCCCTCCCTCCTGAAAATGAAAAATCCCTACCTAGCTCTACCCAATGAAACAGATTTCGACCTCTTCATGTTTTTTACCCTATTTAAAGGCAATAAAGAGAAACTCAAGATCTTTTAAGATGCACAATATACCCAAATTATACCAAAACTGATTTTCTATACTTAACTGCTCGATATTGTCTTTTCGCATATTTTGTTTGCGAGAGTCTTTGCATGGTGCGGTGTTTCAAAGAGACTAAAATATAGGCAGCAGAGAGAGAGAGAGAGAGAGAGAGAGAAAATTAGGTTTCAGGCTTTCGGTAACACCCCCTATATATATTACTATACCCTTCGGTTTCCTAACCCCACTGCTCTAAATTGTTCTTCCCTGATTTTCAATCTTGCCAGATACATAAAAAACGCTTGGAAAGATTAGGTTAGTGGTTACGAGTCAGCAGTTAGCTTTATAGCGTTTTATTACTACCTACATCTGCCTGAAATATATCCCGTGGATAGAGAATATTATATCTTGCATAGGCAAGGTCTCACTAAACTTAATTTACCCAACTAGAGAAAGAGAGATAGAGGGAGATGGAAAGAGAGACTGAATAAAAGACAATCACGAGAGGAAGAAAGATAGGCAGATAGAGGGAGATAGATAGAGCTAGAGAGAGAGAGGGAGCGAGAGAGAGAGAGATAGTGAGAGAGGGAGCAAATTGAAGGTGTAAGGAAAGTTAGTAGAGTGTGCAGCTACTTCCTTGAGAAGAGAAAGGCAGAGAGATAACTATAGAACGAAGGAGAGAGAAAGATAGAAAGAGGCAGGGAGAGAAAAAGAGAATGAGGCAGGGAGAGAAAGATAGAAAGAAGGAGAGAAAGATAGAAAGAGAAAGGTAGAAAGAGGCAGGGAGAGAAAGAGGCAGGGAGAGAAAGACAAGAGTACCCGCTTGACGCTACAGTTCTTTGTTAGCAAGACGGACACTGACACATTTTCAAAAACACAAATCAGCCTTCATGCAAGGAAAACAAACCCGTTCGTACCAACCCTCCAAGCAATCAACCCCCCTCCCCCGACCAACAATATTATTTTACCTGAAGGAGCCGTTTCAAGAGTAGCTGCCTGAACCCCAATTGAAGAGGGACCTCGCCCTCTCTCATTACGACAGAACATTCTAAAATCGTACAGCTTCGCCTCCTCTAAGTCTCCGATAACCGATATTATCGTGGCTGTATTTCCATCTGAAAAATATATGATGCTGGGTGGTTTTTATCTTTTATGTAGGGATTCGGAAAGTTTTAAAGTTTCATCATTGCTGGATCGTATGGCTGGTTTAAATTTCTCTCTAAATTTCCATATTTTCTACAATTCTCTCTCTATCTCTCTCTTCTTTTCTTGTACCACCTGCATAACTGCAAAAAGCTTCTTACTCTCTTCTTGTTAAATTCCAGTGGCATGATATCATATGCAGCCGGGGGGATTTGGAGGAGTTTAAAACACAGTCTCTCCTGACTACTCTCAGACATGATACATAATTACATGTTTGGGGGAAAATATACAAAGTTGGGACCGGATAACCGCCCTACTGACGCCGCCTTTTTCCAGAAAACACGAAAAATTATCCCCTGTTATCACACACTTTCTTCAGTACATATATTCTATCAGCTCATTTCAGATATATTTTTAGAGCCCCGGCTATTTTCACCTATATTACCAGCAGGGTGGTAATTGTGGACCACAATATACATACGGTTTTAATGGAACTAGAAAAAACAGCATTCTATCATTAGTATCTATCCTTCCCTCCCTCTCTTAGTATCTCTCTGTAGTTCTCTCGTTTGCAATGCGGGGGTGGTTTGCAAGGTAAAATTAATTAAGATAGACAGGTAATTGCCACCAAAATTCGGATGAGAAAGAGAGAGGGAGAGAGAGAGAGAGAGAGAGAGAGAGAGAGAGAGAGAGAGAGAAAATTGCTTGGCGCCATCAGCTGTGTGTGTGTTTCCACGTGCTAAACAGGAATTGCAAACTAAAATTAGGTGCTAGTTGACACTAAACAACTCCTAGCTACAAAAACTCCTATTCCTAAATTTGAGGTTTGTGTCCAATAATTTCTTAGGCTGCTAGTTGGGCGGAAATGCCAACTGGGGTAATTCCAGAAAAAAAACCTAACTTTTGTCCAACTACAGAAGGTTAAATTTAAAGACCAGTGCACAGCGATTTCACCAGGAACCGACCGAATCAGGAAATACTAGTCCCTCAAATGCTGATAACCTATCAGCTCACTGCTCAGGTGACCTAAATAACGAGTTCTGATTGGTTGTTCACTTGTTCCAGTCGGTTCCTGGATTTCACTCACCACCTCTATCCACGGAGACACTCTTGAAAGATTTCTTGTCCCCCTCAGCTCGATATTCTACATTCCATTCCCCGATGGTTTCCCCTGTATCTGGCATGCTCCAGATTACCCGGACGGAGGTGCCGTTGAAGGGTTCCACTTTCTCTATCACTGGACGGACTGACGGTGAACCTGAGAAGAAGAGATGGGGTTGTTAGGAGTGACTGGGGAAGAGTAATAGAGGGGTATTGGGTGTTGTCAGAGAGTGACTGAAGGGGAATAATAGAGAGTTGTTGTTGGAGGTGAGTGGACAGACAATGCCCTTCTTCCCGAAAATCCTACCTCATAATATAATGAAACAGATTTCGACCTCTACATATTATATTTTACCCTATTTCTAGGCAAGAAAAAGAAACTCAAGATCTTAAAACCCCAATTATACCAAAACTGATTTTCTACTTTATTGTTAGATGTTTGCTCTTTGTTTCCGAGGGTCCTAGCATGGTGCGGTGTTTCAAAGAGACTAAAATTCAGGCGAAAAAGAGAGAGAGAGAGAGAGACAGAGAGGGAGAGAGAGAGAGAGAGAGAGAGAGAG
>AVPN01000192.1:64942-82304 GCA_000695325.1 Pleurobrachia bachei | reverse complement strand
ACTAGTGTTACTATAGTGTGGGGTGTGTGATCCCCAACAATTAGATCACAGCACAAATTGGCAAACACATGCAGCACACACCGGTTCCCGATACTATCGTCCCCCGATAATGATTCCGATCAAGGGCGATACTGATAGGCATATATAATGATCATGTTTGTTATTATTCAATATTGTGGCATCAAACTAAGAGGCAAGTTAGGGTTATGTGGCATGCTCAAAACTTGGTTTGTATGCCTAAGTATTATAGGAATAACTCGCTAATCGCCCAGGTATTAAGTATTCTGAATTAATAGCAAATTAATTTGCTCTGCTCAACTCATCTCTCCCTACCCCAAGTATTGTTAAGTAGTGTTAACAAACTTGTAATTTAAGCGACAAATGCTAACGAAAAAAGATTATTTAATATTGAGATGTTATAGTGCGGCTAAACACTCAGTTATAGGCTCTATATAGCACCTGTTCAATGTATGAAATAAGCTCCTTTTCTCTATCACGGTCAATCCTCTGTACTCCGTCATCTGTTATATCTCACTTTGAATATCTTGTTACTCGCGGAGGGTCTGTCAGGCCAATGCTCTGACAGCGGAGAGTCAACGAAATCTCTATTACATACAGAATATATAAGCTTTTAGAATCTGTCAGGAGTTGTAATATATCTGCCAGGCAGATTCTGATTTCTGCCTGATAGCTTTTTTAACAGCCAGCTGTCAGAGCTTGGAAGTGATGCCATACCAGTCAATTTTACCCTGGAAATAAGAAGCTGCTGCTTGTAGTGAGAACAATATTTTCAACAATGTTTACAAGGCACAAAACATAGCTGTAATTATGCTATGCTGTAATTATGTTTACAAACAGAAGATCCGCCAAAGGAACATACGTGTGGGGGAATTCTTAAAGGCATATGGGGTAAATCTAAGGCAGCGCAGTGTAGCACATGGACTGTTAACCACGTGCAATATAATAGCTCCCTGCATGCACATGGGGTCCGCCAAAGAAATCGTGCAAATACACGTATTGGATATGTGAAATAGACCGTAACATTAATGCATGCTTCTAAAAGAACTTGACTTGATTCAGAGTATTTATGCGACAATTTTATTTAACGTTGATGTTTTAGTAAACTGTCAAGTGTCAAATTAAGAGTCAAATTTTCAAAAAATGGAAAATATATACACAATATATAACCTGTCTTTCTATCGTTATAGCAAAAACAAAGCAAAAATTTAAAATATTTAAAAACAAGGAAAAAACACTGACTTTTAAAAACTCCGCCCGAGGTTTTTACCGATATTTGGAAAATTTCGGGTTCTGATTCTCCGCCTAACACACAATGATACAGATGCGATAGCTAGCTTAAGATATTGTTCGTCCTGTTGATAAATACAGGATCTGAACAAGCTAACTGGTTTTCAGTCTTGATCGAGTACTCTTTGTAATATCATAGATCAGTCTCTTCGCTTCGTTTAAATCTTTAGTCTTCCTCTCCAGCTCTAACCGGAGTTCATCTCGTTCCCGCTCTAGGTCTTCTAGCTTGTCTTTATAACGCTGAAGTTCAAGAGATTTATGATTAGGTAACTTATCAATTAATATGATCTCTTACAATATGTGATTGTTACCGAAGTATGCAGATTATGGCTTTAAATGTGATCTAAAACCGGTGTGTAATATCCAAAAGCACCTACCAAGCTATCAAATGTCCGTAGATCATGTAACAGGTTCTTCAATGCTAAACTGTCAGTCACATTCACACCATTTTCCTTCTCTTCCTCACTGAAAGATAAAGGTTTTTAGCCGCCTGAAAATCACATGAAATTTTAGAGGGTTTGTATCAAATGCTTGTGCCGCCCATTAATTTTCTTTATATTTCAAATGTTTCTTTGTTCTAGACAAGAGACAAATAAGGCGGTTATCTTTAATAGCATTCTTAGATGTGGCTCCCGAAATCCGGTCGCGAGTTGTCCCGAGTGGACCAGGGAAGGCAGCCTCGGTCAGGGGACATCACGAACAAAATATCGCATTGATTTGAAACAGATTCACCAGAAACATATTCACCATTTAAAAGTCTAAGCTCAAAAGTAAAAATCAATAGTATAATTAACTTACTTGTTTTTAAGGTTGGATGGCTGTCCGTTTCCGCCTTTACCAAGTCTCTTTCGACCCTCTGCTTCCAATTGTTCCCTTGCTTCAGGATAATCTTCCAGAGCTTGGGTAAGGGCCTTTTTAGATAACGATAGAAGTTCAGAGTAGCCAATCGATCTAAAGGAAATCAAGATAAAAATGTGTGAAAATGATACAACTCATGAATGAGTAGATTGGTAATTTAAGAACATCTAAAAATATTTTTACCTCACATCAGCGGTACGCCTGCTGCACCCTTCCACCCCAAGAAGGGCAATTTCCCCAAAACTCTGGCCCGCCACCAACTCTGCAACCACCTTCCTCTCTCCAGATGGGAGATTTATGATACACTCCACTTTTCCGTGGTTTATAATAAACATTTCTTTTCCTGCAGAAATGATGAATTACAGTTTCGATCATGATTTCATACACAATACGCACATCCCCTAAACACACATCATGTATAGTGCTAAACAAAAGTATGAAGACTCTCTCGTTACATTGCAATTCGTTTCACTTTTGCTTGTCTCGGACACCAATATGGGCTCTTCTCCTCACTAAAATACAACTAAATCTGCCTCAAATACCAATATTCCAAGACAATATATGATCTCTCCGCTACCAGAGAACACTCTCTCCGGTATGGCTGAGTCGAACCATAAGTTTATGGCAGCATTTTTGGCCAATATGAGCTATTTTCCTCACTAAAATGCCGCTCAAATCTCTCTAAAGTTCCCATTTCAAGCACACATGACCTCCCAGTTACCACTGAACTGTCTCTCGAGCCTGGCCTAGTCTCATCACTAAATTACAGCTGTATTTTGGTCCATTATTATCCACAATTAACAGATGTGTTTATCTTCCCCACCTGTCTCGTCTTCTAGAACAATTTACATTCTAGTGGCGCTACAATCTGTCCTACCCCTTACTTGTGTTTGATTGTTCTCGTTTATATTTGTCCATAACGGAAACACCTCTCTTCTCTCGGGCTTGGCCTAGTCTCATCACTAAATTACAGCTGTATTTTGGTCCATTATGAGCTATTTTCCTCACTAAAATGCCGCTCAAATCTCTCTAAAGTTCCCATTTCAAGCACACATGACCTCCCAGTTACCACTGAACTGTCTCTCGGGCTTGGCCTAGTCTCATCACTAAATTACAGCTGTATTTTGGTCCATTATGAGCTATTTTCCTCACTAAAATGCCGCTCAAATCTCTCTAAAGTTCCCATTTCAAGCACACATGACCTCCCAGTTACCACTGAACTGTCTCTCGGGCTTGGCCGAGGCTCATCACTAAATTACAGCTGTATTTTGGTCCATTATGAGCTATTTTCCTCACTAAAATGCCGCTCAAATCTCTCTAAAGTTCCCATTTCAAGCACACATGACCTCCCAGTTACCACTGAACTGTCTCTCGGGCTTGGCCGAGGCTCATCACTAAATTACAGCTGTATTTTGGTCCATTATGAGCTATTTTCCTCACTAAAATGCCGCTCAAATCTCTCTAAAGTTCCCATTTCAAGCACACATGACCTCCCAGTTACCACTGAACTGTCTCTCGGGCTTGGCCGAGGCTCATCACTAAATTACAGCTGTATTTTGGTCCATTATGAGCTATTTTCCTCACTAAAATGCCGCTCAAATCTCTCTAAAGTTCCCATTTCAAGCACACATGACCTCCCACGTTACCTTGTTCCAGACCAAACCAAACTCAAGACACTCTCAAAGGCAGAAAGGTACCTTGTTCCAGACCAAACTAACCTCAAGAAATTCTCAAAGGCAAAACGTTGCCTATTTCCAGACTATACCAAACTCAAGACACCCTCAAAGGCAAAACGTTACCTTGTTCCAGACTCAGAAGCTGACAGGACAAAAAGCTTGCGTGAGAGTGCCCCAATACAGACCACAAACAGTTAGAATATCAGAGAAATTTTGTTTGATTTTGAGCGTGATATTTTAGCTATTATCTTTCATACAGACCACAGACTTTATGACAGGTTGCAACACCGTTCTGTCGTACGGCAGAGTTTGGTACGCTATAACCTAGAGCCACACACACACACACAAAAGTATGAATGTACCTATTTCTCCGATTCGGCAAATGTAATCCCCAGGGCTGAAGATCTGGGGACGAAGTTTCAACACCAATTCACACAACAAACCGTGTTCACAGTTCTCAAATATTTTCACCTAAATTATAACGACTTATTTTCATCAATTGTATCAAGATTTAGAGGGTTTTACTATACTGTTCTTGGAATGTTTAGTGTTTATTATTGACCAAGATTAACATATTACAATAAAATTGCCACCATGTAGCAATACCTTTTTGAGAGTCTTAACATGAATCTGAATGGCGATTCTGGCTCGGAGTCTCTCTGGTAAGGCATCCATGAGGGACTGTTCGTCTGCCCCCTGGGTTCTCTGCCACGAATATTCCAGCCATTTCTTGACCTTCCTTTGTAAGAGATCAGGAACACCATGATGCTGCATATAGAGTTTAATCGCATCTGCCCTGTAATGGGGAATTTTAATCGTTTATCGAGGTCACGATATAATAAGGTCTTTATATTATGTTCTTTGACAATCTTTGTTATAGTTATGCTACAACTATGATTTTGAACAATGTCATTTTGAACAATGTCATTTTGAAGCATTTCAATTAGTACAAAATCTCTGAAATGTAGCACTTTGAGCTCATAATCATCTATCATAAAATATTATCACCTATAGCATCCTTTATCATAATCATTACAGCTGACCCTCCTGTCACTGAGGCACTATACTATTCTAAAGACAACAAATACCGCAGTAAAAATTCTCAACACCATGCAATCATGCATTCTACTCCTGTCAATTTTGTACCTTTTTTGATAGGTGGTTTTCGACTCATTCATGCTGGATATGGCGTCACCCACATTCCCCACGACAGCAGCAAAGATGAAGATGCCAATAAGAAACACGATACACGTTACTATGTACTCGAGTGTGGTGTGGGGTTCGTCCGGGCCACCAATAGTTGTCAGGGTTAGGAAGGACCAGTAGAAACATTGTATGTACTTCCTGTAAAGGGAATTTTAACGATCAACATTTAGTAAAGAATTGTCTATAAGTGTGTTCTTGTCTTCTTGCACGGGAGGTCGAGGCGTGCACCAGACAGCAAATATATCTGATACTTGTGGTTTCTGTGTTATGAATCGTTTGATAAAAGCTGCAATCCCTGCTCTTGCAATCTTGCATAATGAATGGTACGTAGAGACAGCTAGTGATCACTGATCAGTATACATACGAAAGGATTCTCTGATGCTGGCACGGAACTTACTTTTGGACTAGAAAGATTGTGTTTCTTGGCATGAATGGTAAAAGGTGAGTGGATGAATGGTATTTCAGTTGATGCCTGTTGGTAACACACAATACTCTCTCTTTCAATAATCTTGTTGTCGCCCCGTTATGTTCATTATCGAGCTTACTAATGGAACACGCTCACAGAGAGAGAGAGAGAGAGAGAGAGAGAAAAAGAAATGGGACGAGAGAATTTACATAGATACCAACTCACTCAGAAACTGAGCAAGCTGTTTCGAGATTAAGAGAGATACTGTACCCACCATTTGTAATTAGTCGCCATAAATCTGAAATTACCCGCCACAACTGCAGCTTGAATGAGAAAGACAAAGAAGAGAGATAGTCAAAGAGAGGAACGAAGGAGAGATAGTAGTTGATGAGGGACAGATTCAGAGTGAGAATATATATGATCCATGCAATGAATTAGCAAGAGATATGATAAATGGCACGGGCTAGCCGGGCGAGTGATTAATTGCAGACGTCACAAAAAAGTAGAATTCATTCATTAATTATTACCCCGGTGCTGAGTCTCACCGTGAAAGTTGGTTGTTGTAGTCGCCCTCCTCGTACAACGGAAATACCCAACTGTTACTCCCGAATCCTTCAAACTAAAGAACGATTAGTTAGAGACTTGAATCTGGAAACAAAATCATTATTAATAGTCCTAGGCATTTGCGTAAAAAAAGCCAGTTTTGGGAATTTTTAGATAACCATGCGAGACCTTCACTAAAAGTAGAATCTGAATGGCGATTCTGGCTCGGAGTCTCTCTGGTAAGGCATCCATGAGGGACTGTTCGTCTGCCCCCTGGGTTCTCTGCCACGAATATTCCAGCCATTTCTTGACCTTCCTTTGTAAGAGATCAGGAACACCATGATGCTGCATATAGAGTTTAATCGCATCTGCCCTGTAATGGGGAATTTTAATCGTTTATCGAGGTCACGATATAATAAGGTCTTTATATTATGTTCTTTGACAATCTTTGTTATAGTTATGCTACAACTATGATTTTGAACAATGTCATTTTGAACAATGTCATTTTGAAGCATTTCAATTAGTACAAAATCTCTGAAATGTAGCACTTTGAGCTCATAATCATCTATCATAAAATATTATCACCTATAGCATCCTTTATCATAATCATTACAGCTGACCCTCCTGTCACTGAGGCACTATACTATTCTAAAGACAACAAATACCGCAGTAAAAATTCTCAACACCATGCAATCATGCATTCTACTCCTGTCAATTTTGTACCTTTTTTGATAGGTGGTTTTCGACTCATTCATGCTGGATATGGCGTCACCCACATTCC
Organism: Pleurobrachia bachei; assembly: GCA_000695325.1. Classification (NCBI taxonomy): domain Eukaryota; kingdom Metazoa; phylum Ctenophora; class Tentaculata; order Cydippida; family Pleurobrachiidae; genus Pleurobrachia; species Pleurobrachia bachei. The sequence goes on along the minus strand of AVPN01000192.1, from coordinate 75,526 downwards.
CCACGACAGCAGCAAAGATGAAGATGCCAATAAGAAACACGATACACGTTACTATGTACTCGAGTGTGGTGTGGGGTTCGTCCGGGCCACCAATAGTTGTCAGGGTTAGGAAGGACCAGTAGAAACATTGTATGTACTTCCTGTAAAGGGAATTTTAACGATCAACATTTAGTAAAGAATTGTCTATAAGTGTGTTCTTGTCTTCTTGCACGGGAGGTCGAGGCGTGCACCAGACAGCAAATATATCTGATACTTGTGGTTTCTGTGTTATGAATCGTTTGATAAAAGCTGCAATCCCTGCTCTTGCAATCTTGCATAATGAATGGTACGTAGAGACAGCTAGTGATCACTGATCAGTATACATACGAAAGGATTCTCTGATGCTGGCACGGAACTTACTTTTGGACTAGAAAGATTGTGTTTCTTGGCATGAATGGTAAAAGGTGAGTGGATGAATGGTATTTCAGTTGATGCCTGTTGGTAACACACAATACTCTCTCTTTCAATAATCTTGTTGTCGCCCCGTTATGTTCATTATCGAGCTTACTAATGGAACACGCTCACAGAGAGAGAGAGAGAGAGAGAGAGAGAAAAAGAAATGGGACGAGAGAATTTACATAGATACCAACTCACTCAGAAACTGAGCAAGCTGTTTCGAGATTAAGAGAGATACTGTACCCACCATTTGTAATTAGTCGCCATAAATCTGAAATTACCCGCTACAACTGCAGCTTGGTTGAGAAAGACAAAGAAGAGAGGGAGACATAAGGAGGGAGAGAGAGATAGTAGTTGATGAGGGACAGATTCTGAGTGAGAATATATATGATCCATGCAATGAATTAGCAAGAGATATGATAAATGGCACGGGTCGGCCGGGAGATGTTACATGATCAGTGATTAATTGCAGACGTCACAAAAAAGTAGAATTCATTCATTAATTATTGACCCGGTGCTTGGTCTTGTTTGTTTGTTTGTTTGTTACTAAACCATGGGGTACGCTCAGCAAACCTCCATAACAACCCGGTTATGTGGTAACTATGGCGCTGAGTCCCTTTCTCTCCCCTGGGAGAGAAAGAGACTCATGGTTTGAATTTCTGGAACATTTGAGAGGATCTTGGTCCTTTAGGTAACGTTTTGCCTTTGAGAGGGTCTTGGTCTGGTTCGACATTTATCGTATGTTGGTCTGTCTGGGGCACACTCTCAAGCTATGTCTTGTCTTACTCTTATATCAATTGTACACAATCATTAAACAGACAATACGGACAGATGAACTTACAGCTTTTTGATGTATGATTGGTACCGTGATGTTGTTGGTGCAGTGATGAAGTGAGAGATGTGTCCGTTTCCGGTTGAGATAATGATACACGAAAAACTATCAATCACAAAACGAGGCGTAGGCCAGAATATCACGTCACAAGAATGCAAGATGTTGTAGAGGACAGTGGGGAGGGACAGATAAGAACAATAATAATTGTTCATGTTAGTTCTTACACGCGATAAGCGACTTGAAATCGGCGAGGGCACGATGAGAGAACGAGCAATTCAAAGTGAAACAACTGTGAAACTGCAAATGTATATATGGTGCTTGGTCTTACCGTGAAAGTTGGTTGTTGTAGTCACCCTCCTCGTACAACGGAAATACCCAACTGTTACTCCCGAAACCTTCAAACTAAAGATTCTTTAGTTAGGAACTTGAGTTTGGAAAACAAAATCATTGATAATTGGATATCACCGGGTAGTGAAATGTACTATCACCGTCGATTATTTAGATATATCACTTACTTCTGAAATGCAGTAGTAGCCACATCCGACCCAGTGGATAGATAGGAGGAGGTAAACGATCAAACAGAATGCCCTCATTGCCCCTGGGCTATTTGTTCTGCTGCCAAATATTTCAAAAAAACTGAAAAATTGTAAGGTTTAATTCATATTAAAATTTATACTTCACAATTATTTATCTATAAGAATACGTAATGTTTCAAAACACTATCTAACTCTACTGTCATAGTTATCTTACTTTCTCATAGCATAAAATTTGGATAGTTTAGCCAATCGTAAGGTTGCCTTCCCTATCACTATATTCTTTATCATAGAGGCTTCTATCTCTGCACCTGAAAATGAGAAAACCATTTCGAAATATTTAAAATGAATTTTATATGTCGCGTCGTCGTCATTGCACTGGTTCAGAATATGATTTAGCGAATGGTTAAAGATGGTTTCCCGAGGTTTCCTCGTTTTTAAGACGCCTTCTTTCTTACTTGGAAAAAGTAGAAAAGCGGAATGCTGATAACACTCCATCGCTATTCCATAGGTAATGCAAAGCGGTAAAACGGCTATCAAATCATATAAAAATGTCCCACAGTTCATATACTGCTCTCTTATCTTTACAAGATCTGTCACCTGAAGGGCATTAAAACTAAGATTCAATTAATGTTATCTCAATGTGAAGGGTTTCCACATACTCAATATGCAAATTGACTGCCTCTTATTAATACATTTCATAACGTCTAAAATAATCTGTACTGACGACTAAAACTTACCAAAATTCCATCATCTAAGTATCCGCTTCTAAAGCGAATGGCAAAGTCCAATAAATAAATAACGTCTGAAAGGCTATCAAAAACGAAGATAAAAACTTGGTGATCATCCTCGAACTCATCAAATGTCATTCGGAGAACACTGGTAATGAGGTTGTACAGCATCGCTATCGATACCAATCCCTGAAGTGTGTGAGTGTGTTACAAGATGTGAGGATACATGGGGATTTAAGAGATTTAAACTTCTATGTTCAAACGACTACCAGTTTCTAAAACTCTAAAATGTATTTTCGAAACTCACTGAATGAACTGCGTTCCTGAATAATACCTGAGTAAAAAAGAAAAGATCCCCGGTAGGATCAACAATAAAAATGCCATCTTGTGGGTTGGCTCTAGGCGGCGGAGTGTTGGGTTTCGGCCTATGTTGCTGGTCGTGAAAATGTTCCAAAATAAAAGGGTCCTCCTCTTCAGGAAGGCTGTCTTTCGCCAAAGCGTTACTGAAATATTTGAGAGAATTATTATAATTGACTAGATGAGTATAGTTAAATTGTTGATTAGAAAGGGAACTTTTTGAGCAAGATCTTGATTTCAACTCGCCGGAAATAATTCGACGAAAAACTAATACATAATATGACAGAAAGATGATAATAGCAAGCGCACCTTTAACTCTAAAATACAAATAAAGGACCACACCTTCTACAAGAAATGTAATCAATGGCAGACTCGGCGAAGCTAGTCAGGAAACTAGGTCGCCTAGATCCTGCATCGATAGGATCCATATCAACATGATCAGCCATCATGTCGGTTGCAATGGGCGTAGTTACCATGGCAACACTCTGGTTGTCAGGAGAGGTCACCATGGAGACGCCAGCGTGGTCAGCAGCAGGTACTGGCCCTACCATGGTACTAAACACTCAGCCATTCAAATGAGTATGACATTCTCAAACGGATTATAATTTTCTCACAGCTATCAAAGTAGTAAACAGCAAAACTGTCAGTTATGCGAGGGGAGGGGCTAGTTGTGCTAGCGTTTTATTACGTTTATGTGACTGAGTGAGAAGCTAAGACTAAAAGAGTGAGAGAGAGAGAGAGAGAGAAAGAGAGAGAGAGAGAGAGAGAGAGAGGACAGCTGTGACAACTCTTCTTCTCAGGGCGGTGGTTAAGTGATGAACAGGTGTGTTGTGGTTACTTTGTGTGATAGAACGTGGTAGATCGAGAGGTACCACATTAACAATAGAAATTGCGTTGAATTACACGGCCTGTGCATCAGTACATGAGGGGGATCATTGGTACGCGGGGGATGCGGGTGGTGAACTCAATCACTACTCGTATTTCCGACAACAACAACTAGCAGCTTCTAGAAGGACACAATATGATGATGAACAATGGAGTCACTATGACATGAACACTCATTTATGGGTTCAGTTTAGGCCAAATCATGTAAACTAATTGAGCTAGATGATCATCGATAGCTAGAGCTGCCGGGCAATAAGAATCGATCACGTGAAAAGCTGGGAAATCCTAAGTAGCTGCTCGGTGTGCTTGCATGACATATGTATCCGATCAAGATGCTGCTACGCATATCAAGTTTGTAACAGTCCAATAAGCACAATTGTGGGGATGCATCGAGGTGCGATTGAAGAACTCGCAAGAAGATGCTCTCTGGCGTGGAGAAATGGAGAAAGAAAGAGATGGGAGAGAGAGAGAGAGAGAGAGAGAGAGAGGAAGATTTAATCTGTCAATGATTGTGTGAAGTGATCAGCTGCTACTGAGCTACTCTCAGTAGTAGGATCACACTCAACTACTACTACACGTGCAATCAGCCATAAATACGCATTAGCAAATTACTGGGATGGGTATGTGTTCTTGAGCTTTTAGGACAACACGCATAATATTTCGAAGGAGCGATCCCTAGGCTTCTATCTACTAACTATTAGCTGCAAGGGCTGCAACTAGCTTGTGTTAGAAGTGTTTCTAGGCGAGACATTATAAAAGCACCAGGGTTGAAGCTTAAACTAAATGGTTATAAAAGCTATTCGAAATGCTTATAATTGCTGAAGGATGTTTGAAATATTAAGTAAGGATATTATGCAACTTCTTTCTTGCATCTGCACACAGTTTACCTTGTATAAGTTGTCATGATCATCAGCGGGCGCTCCTTTGCATTGGATAGACTCCAAAATGGTACTACACAAATATTAACAACTGACTATAACTAACCGATAAGGAAATGAGTTACGCCGAACGTAGGAAATGTAATAATAGGAGGCCGAGGGTTCTAAAGATGCTTACAGAAGAAGTGATGGCCGTGAAGCGATAGTGTCTCTCTTAACTACTTTTATCTATTTATCGCATCTCATGGGGTCATTTCCTGCTACATTCAGAGGAGCTACAACACACTCTCTCTCTTTCTCTCTCTCTCTTTCTCTATCTCTTTCTTTCTCTTTCTCTTTCTCTCTCTTTCTCTCCAAGTTATGTGGGAAAACAGTGAAGTTCACATGTCCATAGAGTCGATATGTCTCTTACTCTAACCACATACAAAGCTTTCAGACAGCATGGGATCATACAGTTTCTGACAGATCGGGGTTACTATTATATGGAATTATATATGAGATTTCAATTACAATTTCTGATCTTATGAAAAAATGTGTCACCCTGAAATAAATTGCAGAAGTTTTCAATTTCAGCGAAAGCTTGTGCAAATAATTTTTGCTGGATTTATTTTCGCGTATTTTTCAGCCAGGAAAAACCACGAAAATTAATTCTTCTCGAAAATTGATGGCTTTACAGTAATTAGTAATATCTGGAGACAGAGTAACAATGGAACATCATGTTGTCGCCATGGTGTACAAAGGGACCCGGACAATAATGCATGAGATACAACAATTCATGACCGAGATAAGACGGCATTAATGCATTTCACTTACCGAACTGTGCATATAGCAAACCTATGATCTATTATAAGACTCTACTAAGTACCTAGTAGACTGGTGGTGATCTAAATACATAATGTATCGAAAACTGAGACTCACATGTAATTTATAGAGTCTGCTTTTAATCTCTCCACCGTCTGCCGAATTCTAGCCAACCTCCCGGCCTCTTGGAACTTGAGTGAAGTCTTTACTGCCATATGGGTTTTCCGCCATTTAAACTTTGCCACGCTTTCTGAGGACCGGGCGGTCTCTACTGAAGCCTGGCTGGACAGCCTACTGAGATTGGGCGGTGTCGGAGTGGCACCCTGGCACCCACGTGGTGTCACACTTCCATCCGTCATGCACGGTATAGTGTCTTCATCCTCTGACACCGATTCGTTGTAAGATGGCTGTGGCAGTGATGCGAAGGAGGTACTCTTGGGATCGGGGCTTACTGTCCGACTGGAGAAAATAAAAATGTCCTTGCTCCTCTGGATGTCTGTCTGGGTTGTGGCACTGTTTTCAAGTGTTTTCACCTGATCTGATGGAGCTGTTTTCACTTGATGATCTGCTGAAGATGGTTCTGCTGCTGTGGACTGACAATTAGAATGTGGTTCATTGCTGGTGTGATTTGATGGTGTTCCACCGTTGTTAGAATCTTGCCATCCGTTGGATGCTCCTGCCATATAGAGCCTGTGTGGAAATTAAAACATATATCATGGCAACAACGATGTTTTAAATTATATGGAAAAGTGGCAAGTTACTGTTTGAGCATCAAAAAAGGTTTACAGAATCTGGACATTACGAGCACTGACAATCTACACAAAAGAAGTGGCACGGTTCAATATTTATTTCTTGGTGATTTTTGTCACCCGAACATATTATTAGCAATTGGTAATACAGAGAGTCTCGTTCGAATCAACATTGATTGTCATGGCAATTAGTCACGATGAAGAATTCTCGGATTTATTCAAGAGTTTGGATAAATTGGAATGATAATAATCGGGGAAATATTAGAGACAAAAGTGAAACAACTAATTTGTACTGAGAGAAGCTATGACGTCAGGGGAAATCTGTCACGAAGATGACAACACAGCTCAGAAGAAGAGGTTTTATTTGTCGAAAAACTAAGTAAGGTATAATATATTTGTTAATTTGCCAAGCACTGCGAGCTGGGAAGTCGTATAGTGGGTTCACATGATGAGGGGATCTCTCTCAATATACCACTCATCTTCACCCTCACAATGGTTTATCGCTCAGTAGGTATTGATCTCAGTAGGTATAGATCTCTCTCTCTCTCTAAAAGTGCCGTGTATCAATGCTTCTCTCCATCATTTTTTCTATACACACACATCCAACCACAATGATCTCTATCTATCTCTCTCTTCCTCTCTCTATCCTTCGCACTCGATCGCTTTTCCTCTCCAAGATCATTTTTTCTCCACACTGCAGCAGGGTAAACCCGGATATATCGAAATTGTGCTCCTGAAGATCATAGCCTAGCTGTTATAACTGTCTCTGTGCACCATGAGGGAAATTCGGATAACGATTGAAGCACCTACACAGACATTCACTATTACACAAGGCAAAAAAGGACTTTTCTCAAATCCCGATCTATGAAAATGGATCTTAGGCAATCAAAACACACGACAACCACAAAACTCTGATGAAAAAAGGCAATGAGATACAATTTTTGCGGGTATTGGAGCCTAATCGCGTCGGTTATATACTAGATATATAAAAGCCAATTCAAAACTAATACATAAGTCATATAAATATTAAACAACAGCGAGATCTGCACTAGTTATCAATATTATTACACGTGTAGTTTGAACTGCAACAACTGTCAATAACTCACATGGGGAGATAATAGGCCGGAAATAGTGGAAGCTTAATCTTTTCTACCGAGAGAATTATCTATCTCTATCTCTCTCTCTCTCTCTATTTATTTCTCTCTCTCCCTCTCTCCCTCTCTCTCTATTATGATACACTGGATCAAAGGTGCATATAATACAGCTCCGTAGAAACGTACACAAGCTTAAAGAGGAAACAAGCCACACGTACATGGTATATTGTAGTCTGTTTCCATTGTCTTTCTCAGGACAGGCGGGGCTACCATAATATACAGCTCTAGGAGATATTATCTAGGAGAGATAATCTAGGAAAGATAATATCTCATGTGCAAGCGCTCCTATATCGCACTCGTTTCACTCGTGCAATATAGGTATGAAATGCACTCCAGCTGCGCTGTCGTGCATTTCATCTCCATATACGCTCTGCAGTGCAGAGCGTATATGGCGCGCTTGCACTGCGTGCAGAACGTTATGTACTATATATCACAAGATCATGGCAACCTAGGGATTTTGTATAAATGGACAATTAGTGACAAGTTTTTGAGCGTCAAAAAAGGTTTACAGAATCTGGAAATTACGAGCAGTTACAATCTACAAAAAGATGTGGCACGGTTTTATCAATATTTCTTGGCGATTTTTTGTCACCCGAACACATTGGCAAATGGTAATTCATATAATAACGAACAGAGAGTCTCACTCGAATCAATATTATCTTGATTGCCATGGTAATTAGTCACGGTAAAGAATTCTTGGATTTATTCAAGTTTGGATAAATTGGAAAGATAATAATCGGGGAAAGATTAGAGACAAAAGTGAAACAACTAATTTGTACTGAGAACATGACGTCAGGGGAAATCTGTCACGCAGATGACAACACAAGAAGAACACAGAAGATTTTATTTGTCGAAAAACTAAGCAAGGTAATATATATTTGTTAATTTGCCAAGAACTGCGAGGGGAAGTAGTATTATAGTGGGTTCACATGATGAGGGGATCTCTCAATATACCACTCATCTTCACCCGCTCAATGGTTTATCGCTCAGTAGGTATGGATCTCTCTCTAAAAGTGCCGTGTATCAATGCTTCTCTCCATCATTTTTTCTATACACACACACATCCAACCACAATGATCTCTATCTATCTCTCCCTATGATCTCTCTCTATCCTTCACACTCGATAGCTTTCCCTCTCCAAGATCATTTTTCTCCACACTGCAGCAGGGTAAACCCGGATATCGAAAATTGCTCCTGAATCATAGCCTAGCTGTTATAGCTGTGCACCAGCTCTTATGAGGGAAATTCGGATAGCTATTGAAGCACCCACACAGACATTCATCATTGTATGAGGCAAAAAGGACATTTCTCGAAATCCCGATATCAAAATAGCAATCAAACCACACGTCTGCAACCACAAAACTCTGATGAAAAAAAAACTAAAGCGAGTGCCGAGTAGATACCATTTTTGCGGGTATTGCATGGAGCCTAATATACTACATCTATAACAGCCAATTCAAAACCAATACATAAATATTAAACAACAGCGAGATGTACCCACTGCACTAGTTATCAATATTATTACACGTGTAGTTTGAACTGCAACAACTGTCAATAACTCACATGGGGAGATAATAGGCCGGAAATAGTGGAAGCTTAATCTTTTCTACCGAGAGAATTATCTATCTCTATCTCTCTCTCTCTCCCTATCTCTCCCTCCCTCTCTCCCTCCCTCCCTCTCTCTCTCTCCCCTCTCTCTCTCTCTCTCTCCCTATCTTTCCCTCTCTCTATTATGATACACTGGATCAAAGGTGCATATAATACAGCTCCGTAGAAACGTACACAAGCTTAAAGAGGAAACAAGCCACACGTACATGGTATATTGTAGTCTGTTTCCATTGTCTTTCTCAGGACAGGCGGGGCTACCATAATATACAGCTCTAGGAGAGATTATCTAGGAGAGATAATCTAGGAAAGATAATATCTGGATCAGGTCAGAGAGGGAGAGAGAGCAATCTTGGTCATGATGTTATCATGCTGTAATGGCATAGAAGGAAATTTGGCTCCATATGACATACATATATAGGGTACATCAGAATATGTATAAATGTTTAATGAAGACTCAAGAGTTTCCAAAAACCAAATAGATCAATGCCAGGAGGAGGTAGGTTTATAAAGATGCCAAAAATAGCATTTTTGGAATGCAAAAAGATATATAATGACCTTGCAAAAGAAAATGAAGCGATTGGTCGCCGAACTAATTACCACCTTCATATGGAATCAATTCAACTTCAGACACCGCTAATAAGAGTTTGAAGGAGCGTTGATTTCTCGAATCTACTGGCACAGTCTGCATGACAAGAACATGGCTGTATCAGATCTGTAGACTTGCAGAGATATATCGAGAGAGATCTGCAGCATGCTCGAACACTACTATTGACATTCTACATGTAGATCTGAGAAAACAGTAATGTAAACTACTGTTTTCTCAGATCTAGTACTGTATATACAGCTATCTGCAAAGGCTACAAGAACAATTCAACCATGTTGTAATACAACTTGAGCTAGAGTACATATGTGTGTGCATACTAATACTATCGTGTGATGAAAGTAACACCCTGCTAAGACATTGTTGAGTAACAGAGCTGGATGATGAACAAAGGGTACAATCATGAATTGCCCATGGTGTTTATACACCCCAAAATTTTGGTCATGAGTTGCACACATGATGTACAATATGAAGCAATGAACTGAAGCAATGAACTGGATCAGTGGATGTATGGCAATTTAGAATGCAAATTTGAATCCAATGTCCCATTGAAAAATGAAAGGCTATATTATAGCTCGAAGTCGATTTTTGATGAGCCGTAAAGCTTGATAACAAGCGTAACAAACTCAAAAACCATCAAATTATGAGGAAAGCATCTTTTATAGCTACTTAATCTCAAACACTTAAAGTAAGAGTGGCCCGCCGTGTTTTCTTACAAAACTTAGTGGATGAACGGGGAGTACCATCAGGACCACTGGAAAGGTATCGAAAATTTCCAATTCTGTCGCGTTCATTAATTATGACGTAATATGTTCATTATTTCAACTTTCACAAAATTGCTCTACCGAAAAATATATTCGTTTTGGATTAAAATGGATGCTTGCATCGTGTTCAGCGTCAAAAAATAGCCGGGGTACCAAATTTTGGTGTTTCTACCTTGTCTGTGAAGCGAGATATCGACACATTTCAAAAACACCCAAAAATGAGAGAAAGAGAGTTTGTGTATTTTGGGTGCTAGTT
>AVPN01000192.1:52657-64652 GCA_000695325.1 Pleurobrachia bachei | reverse complement strand
TAATGGCATAGAAGGAAATTTGGCTCCATATGACATATATATAACAGGGTACATCAGAATAATATGTGTATACTGTATAATGAAGACTCAGGAGTTTCCAAAAATCAAATAGATCAATGCCAGGAGGTTTATAAAGGTTTACAAAGATGCCAAAAAAAACATTTTTGGAATGCAAAAAGATATGACTTTGCAAAAATAAGATGAAGCGATTGGTCGCCGAACTAATTACCACCTTCATATGGAATCAATTCAACTTCAGACACCGCTAATAAGAGTTTGAAGGAGCGTTGATTTCTCGAATCTACTGGCACAGTCTGCATGACAAGAACATGGCTGTATCAGATATGTACTGACTTGCAGAGATATCGAGATCTGATGCATGCACGAACATTACCATTGACATTCTACATGTAGATCTGAGAAAACAGTAATATAAACTACTGTTTTCTCAGATCTTCTACTACTGTTTTCTAAGATCTACTGACATGATCTATACAGCTCTGCAAAGGCTACAAGAACAATCCAACCACGTTGTAGTACACCTTGAGAGCTAGAGTACATGTGTGCATACTAATACTATCGTGTGATGAAAGTAACACCCAGCTAAGACATTGTTGAGTTATAGAGCTGGATGAACAAAGGGTACAATCGTGATCGTGAATTGCCCATGGTGTTTGTACACCCCCCCAATATATTGGTCATGAGTTATACCCATGATGTACAATATGAAGCAATGAACTAGATCGTATATATAATGGGAATTTATCAGAGTATTAGAATACAAATTACCAGTGTCCACTTGAAAAATGAAAGGCGTAGGGATCGAAGTCGATTTTTCATCTTTTTAAATGAGCCATAAAGCTTGATAACAAGCGTAACAAACTCAAAAACCATCAAATTATGAGGAAAGCAGCCTTTAGCGACTTAATCTCAAACACTTAATTATTTTCACTAGCCTCTCTCCAACTCACCAGGAGCTAGCTTAAAGTGGTGTAGTAAAGTGGTTTGTGAAATAGTGATTTAGATTTAAGCTGCTAAGTGATTCAAGCAGCGTTACTGAGAAATTTAACTTAATTTAATCATCAAGCAAGTTCTTCAGTAATTTATGCAGTAATTTATGCAGTAATGCATGATATTCATGCATCCAACCACAAAATTGTGAATATTTAATAGAGAGTTAAATCAGAAAGGGGGATTGGATTGCTATACGATTTGATTTAAAAAATCGTAATAGAAATTAAGCTTAAATGCATTCCTTACCGTTTAGCTTCAATTAGCTGTTTGACAGTGTCGGCCCAGCTAGAGCTCCCCAAGCCCCGTGACATGATGGTGATCCCTGCACTTCACTCCTGCTTCAAACTCCGTCCAAAGTTTCCTACACAGCTCTTCAAATGCGGGAATGAAACAACTAAGGCGTGTGTCACGGTTACACAAACAAGCTCATGATAGCTGAATGATAGCTGAATGATCTATGATAATAATGTGCCTAAGAAGGGCAATGCGGGATAATAATGTGATGGGTGCAGCCGGATAATTTTAACCTAGTTTGAGACTATGTCTATGATGCAAATATGAAATTGGGGAGAGTGAGTGAGAAACAAGGAAAGGAAGATATTGAAATAAGAAAGGACTTAGAGTCAAAGTTAGGGAAATGAAACTAGGGCCAAGATATAAAACAGTGTGTGTGGTGTATGCCGTGACTCATGAAGCAAACAGAGTCTCGCAAGGCCACCCGAGTTTCTAGAATGTGCCCCTTAGATGTATGTGTAGAGGGTATAGTGTACACGGTGTATAATAAGGTGGATCGAATCTTGTGTCGAGCAATGGAGCACTACTGTTACAGAGTTCTGCACGGCTCCCTATCACACGTGTAGACTGCTACCTATTATACTCTGCTATTACAGTATTTGTGATGGAGCTGCAGATCGTGCTAATCCATTGTAGAGCTATATACAGTGTGATATAAAAGTGGAGTTGATCAACTAACGACATTCTAACAAACGACGAAGGGCTTTCTTTCTTTTGTGGTGGAAGCCCCGTGCTGTAATACTCTATATTCTTTGAGCTCTCTCTCCATCTTTCTCGCTTCTCTCTAAATTTTATATATTCGAAATTCAATCCCCTTTTCGCTAAGACAGGATGCACCTGGTGTTTTAGTAGTTAAGCGCCATCCCATACCTGTTACAGTTGAACAATTTGAAAATGAACATTTTCGCAAAAATTTTTATGCAATATTTTATATCAGCTTCGCTTGAATTTGAAAACCAGATGAAATCATCAATGAATATTTAGGACATTAACTAACATATATCATCAACAAAATCCCACATAAATGCCATCCACCGTCAACACCAATTAACAAATAGCATAATTACAGGCAGATCTATGCAGATATTCACAAAGGAAAATGATAATTGGTTGTCTGGTGTGCCGGATCCAAAGAATGCCCAAATTATAGAAAATAACCAGTCAATAACCCAAACAGAAATTAAAATAATTTTCTGATTCAAGTTCATATAAATTAGTTCCCTTGCTATTGAATTAAATCTCGTATTATCTATGTGTGATCAATGGAAAATTAAGGCACTGGCAATGAAAACACCTTAGATCTAATACCTACACTTTCACAAACAGAATCGCATTGTATCCTGCCATCATGCTTAATCATTAATTAAGTTAATGCTCATTGAATTTAGGATCCTTAGGATATGCAACAAAACAGAATACATCTCTCTCCTGTCAGGGCGCTAATACATGTTTGATCCCTATTTGTTAGAAAAGATTCAAAGACGAAAACAGCACAGATCCTTTTCCATGTGTTTCCATTCTATAGCCTTTACTAGGTACGCATATGATTTTATTTAAAAGATAATGATGTTAGGATTGTAACAGAATTAAAGCAGAAAGTTGCAATTACAATAACATTTATAGAGACTGCCCAAGAGCTGAATTCTTAATTAAGTAAGATGTATAGAACAAAGAACCTAACTTATCATGTCAATCACGTCCTCATCAACAAATTCATAGCTGCAGCCTATTACAATTATTAGGGCATTTATACTTCGTAACCCTAGTCGAAGAGCTAGACGAGTAGACGACTCATCACTATGTAGCTAGTGATCGAGGTCACCTCGCAGATGAATAAAATCCCGTGCGGTGTATAACAATAAATTATGATCAGCGAATGAGAATAATAAATAATAATATAACATTACATGAGCATAATAGCAGGTGAGATGAATCTTCCTGTTCCGATGTGTCACCATTCAATAACTCAAATATGTCACGATCTTATAATGTACCTACAGCACCAAACTCCAAAACATTTCCTGACCGAAACCTAATCTGTATCACACCGCAGACTAATACCAATCCCTCCAGTCTACACTAAATTCCCTGATATACCAGGTTATCTCTTGGAGAGGGAGCTGCACACCAGGTGTCCTGTCTAGTCATTTAATCGGTGTCCATCATTATCTTCTCATTATATCGGTCTACATGGTATCTAGCACATTCTTTGTCAAACTTTGACACATCTGTCAAACTTTGGTGAATTTAAAACTCTGACAGACAAATTACCAACAGTATATTGTCAAACGTACAATTAGGCTACAATGGATGTTTCTACTTGATAGAGAGGAGGAGCAAAACTAACAAAAGCTCAATTGATATGATGAGACGCTCTCACTGACACTGTTGAACTCTGGATTAACAATAAATCAATAAAACAACAAAGCAACAGTCAAACTTATGAATGAAATAAAATTTGATCTTTCAATATACTTTGGCAACAATGTTTTTTCAATCTGGCATCGTACGACAAGAAAATAATTGCTCTGTTCACGCATTTTAATTACATCGAATCATAAATAGCTAACCATCAAACGAGTTATTCGAACATCAATCTTTTTTGAATTAGAAAACCGACGAAATAATAAAACAAAAGGTTTGCATCAATATCAATTTCTGGACCAAAAACCTCAATATTTTATGTTTAGTAAAAAAACAAATAGAAGACACAGGTCATGGTTATATCAGAACAGCTTGTCTGGATATTAGGCCATGGATTCTGCGGAGCACAAACCGATCGCACTGTTTCTTCTTGATTAGAAAATATATGGCCGGTACACACATATTTCAAGGTTTGTTTGTAATCTGTACATAGGATGAATTGCATGCAGAATGGTGTTACCATGGCAACAGAAAAAAGAGAGAGAGAGAGAGAGAGAGAGAGAGAGAGAGAAAGATAGAGAACAGGTTCTTGCCTAGGATACAAAGCAATCGATCAATATCGAAAACATGTTGACGGGGAAAAAACTTCTCTAGAAACAAGATTGAGGACATTACATGAGAAGAAAGTTAACAAGAACGAATCCAGAACATGTTCCAACAAAACATGGAACGAATATTTTTGAAGTGGAGAATATGAAATTCAGCATGACAAAATAAACCGGCCAAGAAGACCATGTCTCATGTGTTTAAGATAAATAACGAGTGGTGGTGGTGGTGGTGCAGATAGGTTATAGCGTGCCAAACTCTGCCCCCCTGATCTCTCTTTCAGGAACACGAAAGTCCACCACCTCCGAGCATGGAGCAGGGTAACTCCCGTCCTGCGTCGAGAGAGGGAAGGGGAGGAACGGAAAAACAAAATGAGAAGCATGGTGGCTGATTTGTTACCTGATTTTGCAGAATTATCATGACTCATGGGGTATTTAGCGGTACAATTGCGATTTGCGGTACACATGAGTGACACTTAAATTGGAGTCCAAGCTCAAGGTCCGAAGTATTAGATTTAGTGTACATATTGACTTGTCATTGCTACAATAATGTCTTACTGAATTGAATAGGAGTGTTTTATTTGAACCTAAACTCTCTGGGTTGAGCTTGAGGTATGTGTCACGTGCAAATGACTGGTGCATGTAGTAACGGAAATGTCAAGAACACTTGCTCTACGGCCGCGGCGGTTTACAATTAAGTTAACTGCAAAATGTGCCGCGCTAACTTCGGTCTGCGCGCGCAGTATTAAACTTTAAATTTCAACGAAAATTTTTCTTGTTCGCCTTTTGTGAATTTCACAAAATCGACGAAAAACTTCGTAAAAGTTATGGCTTCCAGTTAACACTCAGTTCTGATCTCGCCAATCCGTTTACTGAGAGCCCCTGGCCAAGGGACATCAAGATGCACATACTGACAAAGTTTCACATCGATTGGATAATATTTGGGGTGGCTACGGTGAAAATGTCGTATTTTTCAGTCTAACTTTTCCGACACGGTGTGAGCTTCAACGCACCTTACATCATTTTTCTATGAAAGCCTCGATTTATCGACTGTTATCGACTATTCTTTACTTTAGCTCTGTGGTGGTGGTGGTGGTGCAGATAGGTTATAGCGTGCCAAACTCTGCCCCGTAGGGCAGAACGACATTGCAACCTCGTCATAGCGTCTGTCATTGTATTGTGGTCGGTTAATATCACTCCATTCTTAATGTCAGTCCGTCATTGTGCTTGCAAGACACTTACGCAGCCCTCACGGTTAAAGGTCGGTTGCACTCTTCGCATCTCCGCCCCGTGAGGACCTTGCAGTTATCTTGCGAATAGGCAACATGACAAGTTAGGGGGCATATTTTCAAGCTTGGGTGGCTGTGCAGGTAGGCCTGTTCGTTTGTTTGTTACGACGACGGTCCGTCGAGTGGACACATCTCAAGCTTAGGTCTGGGGTAGTCTGTCTATAGTGGTTCTAATTAAATATTTGGAATAGTTTACAATTAAAATTATCATTGAATACAATAAAATTAAATGAACATTGAACACAATAGATGAACAGACAATAAATAACGAGTATTATATGGGAAGATTGCGGGCTGACACATCCACGTTGTTGTCTTGCGAAGCGGATTTCTTGGCAAGCAAGCTACACCAAAAACGCTTCACAAAAATGACACCAATTAAGAATAGAGGAGAGAACATCTTTCTTTCTCAACAAATCGGCCATGGGAATGAACAATTTAAAAGTTAAAAAAGTTTTGGGCCTTGTAAAACTTCCAAGAATCGGGCAATGGTCTGGCCGTGAAAAACAAACAAAGTCTCGTGGTTACGAAGAGGGTATGAAATAGAGAGATAGAGCTTGGAAGATGGAGGACGATCCTAATTAGATTTCCACTGCAGGAAATATTTTATATCTATGAACAGAAAATATGAAACTAGCAAGTGATCCATGTTTATATATCTGATTTGGAGCAACAAATTGTACGATTTTCTACCATCTAATTACTTCCTGACCTATCTAACATACCACTACCGATATATCAGCTAGAACTAATTTGATCTGTATCATGAAATAATTTGTCACGTGCACGAGAATTTCAATCATAGAACTGTAATTTGACAAGAACTAGTGCGAGACGTGCAATTATTTACGGTTTGGGATATCAGAGTCGCAGCAGTACGTATCGGTATCAACTTTAGCCCGCAACAGAATTATTGAGGTCGATATATGGGTGCCAATTTGTTTCATAATTACCACAACCCTGCTCGACCCTCCCTCACCAATGACTGTGAAAAGGGTTAGAGGACAACCACATCCCACATCTGGAGTTAGAGGGCAGTCTGGGAAGCGATGGCCTGGCAGAGCTCAACCGTTATATAACGGAAAGCAGAGAAGCTATTAGACCGATGCTCTGACCGCAGCTCTATTTGAAAGAAATGAGAATAGGGTCAGGCCAATGATCTGACACTGAAAGCAGAGGGACAGAGTAGAAGTTCAGTGAATTGAGCCAAGAGCACATCTAGATCTCATCTAGATGCTTGCCAAACCAATCCCCTTCAATCCTGACTCAGTGATTCTCTCTCTCTGATCTCTCTCTTCCTCCCTCTTTTTCATCTACTCAGACCCCCTCAAACTCTGGACTAACAAAGCTCGAGATAGACCTCATAGATCTAAGATCTGTCCGGACAGAATGAATGACATTGTCAGATATACGAAACTGTCAGTTGTCGCAATGATAGTACTCCCATCTGTACACATGAATCATGTACGGATTCATTTCCATTATCTCTGTCTATACTAGTGTTTACTTGGGAATGGTCAATATTGTCAGTATTGTCATTTGTCATCTTGATACAATGTCAGTATAATAACGCATAATTGAATTTAAAATTAAACACAACGCCACAACATGGAAGCCCTTAATTTCGAATCAAGGATGCATTGTTATATCATGGTATACCTACGTGGACGAGGGGACGTTTACTTCTGAAATAATATCTCTCAGAATCTAACTTACAGTAAATCAGTCAAGCTTGACTCAACAAGTCAAACTGTAAACTCTACAACTATAATTTAATCCAGATACCAAATCTAACTAGCAAGTTATTTAACGACATGATCATCATCAGGTCACGACTCACGACATATGAGCGAGACAAACTGTCAGAGCATTGGCCTGACCCATTCTCGAGAACTGTGGTCAGAGCATTGGCCTGGCAGGAGACAAATATGGTGAGAAAGATACTAAACTAAAGGATAAGCACGTATCAAATTGAAATACAATCGAAATCTGAAAACGCGACGTCGAAACTCGCTGAATGGTTTTTGCGCGACGCTTCGGGTCACGCTTCATAATTACATCTTTTTCTACCCCCAAATGAAACTTTGTGCCCAAATTTGAAGGGAAATATCATCAACTTCATTAATCAATAAATGAGTTGCAAAATGAGATTTTTGGCCTGATCAATAGATAAATTCAAGACCTTGGTTCTAAGTTTAGCTAAAAGCCGGTTGTGATCCAAGAGAATTCCTAGGGTTTTCCCAGTTGTTCCACTCCATTCAATAGGGGAGATTTCTGTTCCACCAAAGTTGATGACTGGATCAAAAGTTACCTTGTTTAACGAACTGCGTTTTCCCAGAAGAATGAATTCTGTCTTAGCCTCGTTGCACTTCAACCACTGACCCACCATCCACCGCTTTACCTTTGCCAGACACTCCTCAATATCCACCTTAGCCTCCGACCAACCAGTAGGATCCGTAGGAACCAAACTCACATAGAGCTGGGAGTCATCCGCATATAACTTAATCCGAAGACCATAAGGCTCGACAATATCTTGCACAGCCTCCATGTATAGTAGAAACAAGATTGGACCGAGAAGGGACCCCTGGGGTACTCCACATAGTAAGGCCAGGGTTTCCGAAAGACAATCACCCACAGAGACTCTGAAAGATCTGGAACTCAGGTAGCTCCTAAACCATTGAAGAGGATCACCATCCACTCCGAACCGTTTCTGCAAAACCTCCAACAACTTTCCATGATCCACCGTGTCAAATGCAGCACTCATGTCCAAACAAATGAGAGCCACTACATTTCCTCTATCCATCTCGCCTAATACATCATCAAACATGCTGGCTAACAGAGTTTCGCAGCTGTGCCCAACACGATAACCAGATTGGTGCTTGCCCAAAAGAGAGTTACGTTCAAGGTAGTCATTCAGCTGCGTGAGAACTACCTTCTCCAAGAGCTTCGAAAGGAATGGTATATTCGAGACTGGACGGTAGTTACTGAGAGCTTCCCGATCCCCATACACATTCTTAATAGTAGGAAACACGATGGCCTTCTGGAGAGACTCTGCTACTGTCGACTGCCGAAGAGAGTGGTTGACTAGCGAAGTCAGCACAGGAGCAAGTTCCCGTATACACTCCTTTACTACCCGAGTGGGCAACGGGTCTAAGTCACAGTGTTTACTTGACATAGATTTCACAATTGAAACAAGTTCCTCCTCAGATACCTCCCTAAATTCCTTCCACGTTGTATGACAAGTTCTACCAGGTTCCTCAAAGTCATCAGATTGTTGCTGCTGCTCCTCGTTCACTTGATTCCGAATTTTGGTCACTTTAGAACTAAATAAATGAGTTGCAAAATGTGTTTTGGTCCGATCAATTATAGATAAGTTCAAACCCCTGGTTCCAAGTTTAGCTCATAGCTCCGCCCCCCCCCCTCCCCCCCAAAGATAAAATTAAAACCATCATAAACTTGCATGTTATTATAGAATATATAGATCTAGTTAACATCACCAACCTGTCTTATCTTAAAAGCTGAAGCTGTCCTGAAGTGTATCCGACTGTTCGTCAAGTCCCTGTCTAATCCAAGTCTTTACACAAACCAACGGCTTGCCTGAAAGTAATTTTTGGGATGACTTGTGAAAATGATATGCTTGTAATTTATAATGAAGCGGATGTACATGTTGTGACTTGTGAGTCTGGGCAAAAAATTCCTCTCGGCTCTCACCTCACTGGCCCTGGGATCCCGTTCCAAACACCGCATGTGACTTATTGAGTAACAATATACGTGACTCTTAGTGACATAGACACCTGTGCATGCGAGAGCGAAGTTATTAGGTGGCACTGGCAATGGTTCCAAATGTGACCGGCCCAATGCCCATGATGCCCAAACTATACGTATAGGCGCAGCCTTATAGTTTGACAGTGTTCAATTGCTGAGAAGATCAAAACAGAAATATAACCAGCGGGAAAGTTAAAAAGGAACGGGACACATGCGATCAATAAAGCGAACAATTTAGCAGCGATTTGGACTCAACAAGATCTTGCCTTTGGCCTATGGATTAAACAAAGGCAAGATCTATTTCTTAGGCTGTCTGGCGGCTCCAGATGGGGTTGCGGCGCCAGACAGCCCTTGAGTCAGTTAGCATCATAATCGAGACACGAATGGTTTGATACCAGAGCTTTACTTTGGGGGAAATAGCCGTGCACTGGACCTGAGATTCAGGCACGACTGTTTTCCCCCTTTAGATAGATGTGGAAATAACTCTGGGGTACAAACCTGTGACCTCAAATATCTTCTTCTTTGACCGCACAGAGCTCTGATATGTCCCGCTTTCATATCAACCCGATATATTATAATGAACTGTCCTGGATTCATTTCTCATTTGAAATTGTCTTGAGTTCATTGATCCTCTTCCCGAGTAAAAAAGTAATAAATTATCACATCAGCTCCTGATATGCCCAATGAACAATCCAAAGCATCTCCTGATCAATTATTCCGATGATGTCGATGTGGATTGTTTGTGAGCGGGGATCTTAACATCAGGGGAGTCCAGGTTTTTAAGCAGCTCGTTGAAGTCAAAGAACATGGCGTTGTGATTGAAGGTCCGAACTAGCTTGTATCTCTCCTGGTCGATCCTGTAGTACATCTGCAGCTGGTTTGCCAGGAACACGGCCTCCTGAAAGAGGGAGATATAGAATTAGGAAACACTAGTAAAACTGGTTGAATTAGGAATATATATTTATATGAACTTGACTTGGGAGTTGGGGCAAGAGTTAAAGTTTTGGACACAACACCCAATGATTTGGCCTGTGGGTTGTGTGCAAAACAATAACACATGCCTGAACTCAGGTAAGTTTATAAGACGGATCTTAAATACACATACCGCACTGGTAAGTGGTGCCTTGTAGACCCCTCTCATCAAGACGATCTCTTTGGTCTGCTGGTAGTCAACGTAGTGAAACTCGAGGTTATTTCCTCCCCGACTAGGAACATCACGGACTTTACTTCAATATAGTGGGGTACAGAATAACGCGTTTTTAGAGAACTTGAACGTTTTAAACAAAGTTGAAGACAGGAGAGTATACTCTATAGTCTATACTGTCGGCAGTGGGTGTCAGAATGTTTGAGATGAATCTATACCTTGAACGCTTCCAGTGTAGTGAAGGAGACCCTGTGCTGGTGGAACTCTGAGTACATCATCTCGAATCCACCTGAATCCTTTGGGATCGCGTACACAAACTGCAGGGAAGATAATCCTTTGAACAATAGTAGACAATCATACTGTGTGTAGTTTTGCGACATCAGTTGTCTAATATTCATAGCACAGTCTCTGAACTGAAGCTATTTAGTTAATTGGTATTTAATCGCTATATAATTACCCGGGGACATGTTTTAGATTTGGCCTCTATCTCTGCGTAGTGCATGGAGGGAATGACACCACAAACAAAGCCTTCCTTCTGCTGGTGGTACTCGTTCCATACCCTACTGACCTGCCATGTGAAACATGTGTAACAATTTGCATATAAAGCTGCTTGAACTAATCTAATTTTAGTCCGGGCCTAAAAAAGTCAAGGACTTGGGGTACGGCTAGTGGGTGAGAGTGGCATCTTGAAAAGGTGGTGGAAAATAAAAGGATCCTGCTGGGAATGAGAATGAACACATGTACCTCTTCAGCCGAAGCGTCCTTGAGAAGTTCAGTCTTCACAATACTATCCAGAGTGTGTCCGGGAATATCACTTCCAATGCCAAGAGTTCCACCCAACTTCCTGAGGAGGACATGATACAATTAGAGAGATAATTAGCAGGATAATTAGAGAGATATGAATATTGGGTGCCCGGTGCATGTTGTCTGTCACTGCCAGTCATGTTGTGATAACAAACAATTGAAATACGTGATACAATACACTGTACAAACACGTGTATAACATGTCAGATCTATTTGAATTACACTGTTTTTGTTGCTGACTTGTGGCTTATCTGTCTGTCTGTATGTCTGTATGTCTATATGTCAGTCCCTATATCTGTCCGTCAGTTACCTGTAGAAAGAGATGGAGCCAACACGAGACCGCATTCCTGCCGTTTTGGTGATAAAGCGGTTCAACATATTTTACTTTGCTATTGGATGAAGATGTTTTATTAACGGAAAACCTAAATCAGAAAATTATAATGATTTAGATTGTAACTTAAAACAAGAAAGGTGTTAATTTAAAACACTAAATCGGATATATTTTCTGGTCAAATAACAGTATTTTCACACAAAACTTGTTCAACTCTTCTTCAGTATAGTTACAATAAAAACACCCGACATATATTCAGCATACACAATGTATGATTAGATTACTGGTTAAAATGGTCTATTACAACTTAATGCACGAGGCCGGAGGCCGAGTGCTTTAAGTACAACAATAATGAACCGAGACCGACAGGTCGAGGTAGATTCTT